>JAYMFT010087641.1:0-14111 GCA_038088735.1 Panulirus argus | reverse complement strand
AAAAAATATATATATATATATATATATATATATATATATATATATATATATATATATATATATATATATATATGCATAGACAGTTTATAGACAGATAGATAGATAGAGAGATAGATAAATTAACAGACAGACAGACAAAAACATAGATAATCCAGTGCTCCGCTGGAGAGAAATCACCTGCCTCGTCGAGGATCTTCGCGCCCCAAAGGAGCCCACCTTACCCTGCCCGGGTATGTATGAAATAAAATGGGCACCATTACAGTCCTAGGGTGTGTACGTGACAGACGGGCACCAGGACAGTCCTCGGGTGTGTATGTGAAATAATGGGTACTATTGCAGTCCTAGGGTGTGTACGTAATATAATGGGCACCAGTATAGTCCCAGGGTATGTATGTGACATAATGGGCACTAGTACCGTTCCAGGGTGTAAACGTGACATAATGGGCACCAGTACAGTCCTAGGGTATGCACGTGACATAATGTGCACCAGTACAGTTCCAGGGTCTGTACGTGACATAATGGACACCATTAGAGTCCCAGGGTATGTACTTGACATATTGGGCACCAGTGCAGTCCAAGGGTATGTATGTGACATAATGGGCACCAGTACAGGCCCAGGGTATGTACGTGACATAATGGGTATCAGTAAAGTCCTAGGGTATGTACGTGATATAATGGGCACCGGTTCAGTCACAGGGTATATACGTGACATAATGGGCACCAGTTCAGTATAGGGTGTGTACGTGACATAATGTAAGTTACAATAGGGGTAGAGGCCATAGCGGCAGGAGTATGACCCTGGAATATCCCAAATATAATCAGTATTGGCAATGTGCCTGCCGCCCACTAGGCACCTCCCACCCACAGTACCACCCACCCGTCC
Organism: Panulirus argus; assembly: GCA_038088735.1. Taxonomy (NCBI): domain Eukaryota; kingdom Metazoa; phylum Arthropoda; class Malacostraca; order Decapoda; family Palinuridae; genus Panulirus; species Panulirus argus. Next base: position 13,228 of record JAYMFT010087641.1, on the reverse strand, counting down.
TCCTGCCACCCACTCATTCACCTACCACCCATAGTACCACCCACTAACCCTGCTACCAACGACCCACCTACTTATCACCCACAATACCAATTACCTGCGCTCCTGGCGCCCACCCACCCACCTGCCCACCTACTACTCACAGCATCACCCAACCGCCCATCTACCACATTTCCACCCATGATAGCACCCACTTGCCTACCTACCTCTCCCGGTACACCCACCAACCCACTTACAACACACCCGCCCACCTACCAACCACAATGCGCCACCCTTCCTCCCTCCTGCCACCCTCAGTACCATCCATCCTCACACCTGCCACCCACAGTACCACACGTACACATAAATTCAACACGATTCTATATTTGTTACACCTGGCCTTGTTGTGGCTGCCCTCCAGCCGCCCTGACTCACACCCCGCCCCACCCACACCACCCTCACCGCCACCCACACCACCCACATCACCCTCACCGCCACTCCTCCCACCACTCCACCCCCACCCACACCACCCTCACCGCCACTCCACCCCACCCACACCACCTTCATCGCCACTCCACCCCACACACACCACCCTCACTTCCACTCCACTCACCACTCCACCCCCACCCACATCATCCTCACCGCCACCCCACCAAACACTCCATCCCACCCACACTATCTTCACCTCTACTCCACCAACCACTCCACTCCACCCACACCGTCCTCATAGCCCTTCCACCCACCACTCCACCCCACTCACACCACCCTCACTGCCACTCCATCAAGCACTCCACCCCACCCACACAATCCTCACCGCCACTCCACCCAACGCCGCCAAACACCCTATTCTACCCACCAGTCCATCTATAAGTAGCAACCATGAATGGAAAACGGAACAACAGAAAGGCTACCTCTCCTGTGACATCATCCCTATGACCAACAACTTATCATATGTAGTACCTCAGAACAAACGACCACTCTTTACAGCGTCCATAAAAGGCACTTGAAAAGTTTAGTCTAGATGATATATACATATAATCCCAGTCATCACGTTACCAAGCGTTTACGATATCAAAGAAAAAATCTTAACTATATAGCGTCGACAAACCAAAGAATCACGTTTTCTTTTGCCGTCTTATTTTTCAGTAGAAAAAAATTTTTATGCACATGGAAGCAAGAGGCCAGTGTGTGTGTGTGTGTGTGTGTGTGTGTGTGTGTGTGTGTGTGTGTGTGTGTGTGTGTGCTTTCTATTTTGATTTCTAACTGATATACGTTGCTAGTCAGCAAGTTTAGCTTTCAGGAGAGTAAGACGTTAAACGGAAATTCAGCACCGAAAATATTAACTAACTAAATATACGTTTCTTAATAAGTTGGAATCTGTGGACAATCTCTCCTTTCATTATGCCACTGACAGACGAAAGTAACGTAAGGAAGTGACAGATCATGGCAAGTGTCTGTGATCTGGAGTAGAGAGAACACAGTATAAACAACTTCATCATCGTGAAAATAGACTCAACATCTTAAGCCGCAGCAGGTGCTACCTCGCCTGAGGGAGTTCAGGACGTAACACTGACACCGACTCGAATGTACCGCAGACCTGTGGTTCCACTAGTCACTACCGGTACGCTAGAACCGTTCGGACGGTACATGGTGTTAGCTCTTTAATTCCAGTGATAAACAAAGAGGAATATGAATATATCTTTATGTTTATTAAGAATGTTGGATGACGTATTTCACACATATCTTCATGCAAAACGATGCGAGGAACGTAGGGAAAAAATAATCCGTGTTCAAATAAGAATCGAGAATCTAGAAATCATATGGAATTCATGAATTAGGAAAGTCGGGATTGCCATACAGAGCGGAAGCTGTGTTATCCACGTTTCCGTCTGACAAACTGTTATATAATTCTCAGTTTTTGTACGCTGTGTATATAACATTCCGTCCAGCAAGCTGTGTTATGTAACGCACTGTGTACCAAACTGTGTTATAACACTCCGTCTGCCACTCTGTGATATACAACATTCTGTCTGCTACGCTGTGTTATATAACACTGTCGGTCTCGGTGTGTTATACAACATTTCGTCCGGCACCGTGTGTTATATTACATTCCGTCTGTCAAGCTCTGCTATATAAAGTTTCGTCTGGTAACCTGTGTTATATAGCATTCTGTCTGCCACGCTGTGTCACATAACATTCCGTCTGGCACACTGTGTTGTGTTACTTTTCGTCTGGCACACTGTGTTAAATAACATTTCGTCCAGTACGCTGTGTTATATAACATTCCGTCTGGCACACTGTCATAACATTCCGTCTGGCACGTTGTGTTATATAACACTTCGTCTGGCACGCTGCGTTACATAACACCGTGCGTGATGTAAGTTCAATGTGTCTGTGAACTGAAAAGATTTTCATGATTACAGAATGTAAAATAATCTCATTAATGGCCTTAGTTCATAACTTTTCTGACTTATCACTGGCACTCATCAATGTTGACGCATAGCTAACATATGGGAACTACTCCTGTATATATTATATTACAAATACATCCCTAAATAAGATGTTGAAATATAGGTATTTCACACAGAAGAACGTTCACTGTTTTCCTGATCTGACGTGTGTCCTGCAGGCGGAGAGAGATCTATGCCTTCAAGACGTCCTACAAGAACTCTCACATTATGAGTCTCTCCTCCTGAGGTTTGCAAGGGCAAGAGGGGTACGATGAAGCCCTATTTAGACCCGCAACAAAATACCAGACGTGAAGATACTCCGTTTTTCATAAAGTCTTTACGAGACGAGTGGATGAAATTCAACCGCTCACATACAAATTTCCTCGACTCAATTTGAAACTGTGTTTAGACCTGAATGCTGCACTGTGACCCTCATAACAAGTATATCCAATCAAATCACGTCATCGACTGAGTAACAAATATATTGTAACAAAAACTTGTAGTATGTAACACAGGAGCACCCAGGTCCTAGGTCGGCTGGAGAGTTGCAGGGCGACAAGAATGTAGATGGAACTTTTTCATAAGCTGCGAGACGAACACGAGTGACGATGGACTTGTGAGCGGATGTGGCCATCTCCACGTTAACGAGGTAGGTGGAGAGAACTGCAGCGGTGGAGGAAGGGAGTGAGTGAGGGATCCTGTGAGCGGTAGCACAAAAAGGATTACGGGGGTCACAAAGGGTCTTAGTCAGACCCCAGTGGGTTGATATTACATGCATTACATAGTTACGTAGTTTCATATGTTAAGTTCTACCTGCTAGATGCAAAAAGTGGATACAAACTTAAAATTTCAGGTATCTTGTCATTAACAATAAGGTGTGACATTTCTTGCAGGGTTTGTTTAGATCTATCCCTAAACGGCTCTATTTTTTCACATTCTAAGACATAGTGTTCTAGTTTGTGTCCCAGTTGCCGACGTGTACATTGGCAGCTTAATCCTGCCCAAGGAATGGGGTCAACTAAGGCGTCCTGGTGAGAACTACCACACAGAAGTCCAAGGTCCAGTTTTCAGGTCAACGAATGAACTGGTCAAGGTCATCGGAGCTCTGGTGACGAGAACGATTGCCTCGCTGGGTCATCATGGTGGAGAAATGGCCATACCCGAGGCTTGTGCGGCAGAACTTTGGTTGAATAATTCCCAGATTTGCAAGGTATTGTACAGTTGCGTAGACGCCCTCAGTGTAGGTACATAAGGGCATATAATGCTACCATAGTCTCAGACCTGCAGAGCGGGACGCGGCAGATCATCTGAACATGAAAATGAGAGTCGTAACCCAAGACGGCCGACGAGCGAGGAACACGGCCTCGCACCTGCAGCAGGCTACAGAAGCTTCTCAGACAACTCTATTTGCATAGCCTCCGGCCGAAGATATATTGATGGTGTTTTAAATTCACCCTTTGGTGAGGGGCCTCCCGCACCCCGGGCTTGTCAGGCGTTTACTGCACGCACGCTCGTGTCCTCTCTATCTCCTGGCCTGTAACATGAACCGCAGGCAGGAGGAGCCATTAGTCCTTCCTCCATATAAGCACCGCTGATGCAGCTGCTCCGCTGTTTATTAATTTGCCGGGCGGGTGTGTGTGACCAGCCGTGGCTCTCGCCAAACGACATCCCAAACAGGTCTCCCTCAGCGTCTCAGGGTCATTCATTAAGCCACATCCAGGAATTGCCAGAGCTCCTTCTTTGTGGCCGGGGAAAGTCTAGGGCCACGTGCTCCAGCATGGGCGTCCAGGCCTTTCGGGAGTCCTGCCTCCTGACGCAGCAGCAGCAGACGACGGCTTGTCGACGTCTCGGGTTCTCACACCTTCGACTTGGAAGACCTACTTCGCTTCGATCTCCTCTGGAACTCATACCGCCAAGTCTTTGATCACTGCATGAGTGTCTCTCTATGAATACTAATGTATATATTTCCTACTTCCATTTCGTTACTTATTTGTATATCTCATTCTTAAAGAGACTCCCGAAAGGGATATTCAAGACGAAGTTGAGGTATAGCGAACGCAAGTATGAGGCTAATAAAATCATGGAAACGTCGGGAGATACTAGATGGACTCCTATCTCGGCCAGAGCTACCGCACTCCTGTCTCGGCCAGGGCTACCGCTCTCTTGTCTCAGCCAGGGTAACCGTACTCCTATCTCGGCCAAAAATACCGTACTCCTGTATCGGCCAGGCCTACCGCACTTCTGTCTCGGCCAGGGCAACCGTACTCTTGTTTCGGCCGGGGCTACAGCACCCCTGTCTCGGGAGGGCTACCGTACTCCTGTCTCGGCCTGGGCTACCGAACTCCTGTCTCGGCCAGTTGTACCTCACTCCTATCTTGGACAGGGCTACAGTATTCCTGTCTCGGCCACGCCTACCGCACTCCTGTCTTGGACAGGGCTATCGCATTCCCGCAAGGGGTACCGCGCTCTTGTTTCGGCCAGGGCTACCGCACCCCTGTCTCAGCTAGGGCTACCGCTCTCCTGTCTCGGCCAGGGCAACCGCACTCATGTCTCGGCCAGGGTTACGGTACTCCTATCTCGGCCAGGAATACTGTACTCCTGTCTCAGCCAGGGCTACCGCACTCATGTCTCGGCCAGGGTTACCGCACTCCTATCTCGGCCAGGGATACAGTACTCCTGTATCGTCCAGGTCTACCGCACTTCTGTCTCGGCCAGGGCTACCATACTCTTGTTTCGGCCGGGGCTACCGCACTCCTGTCCAGGCCAGGGCTACCGTATTCCTGTCTCGGCCAGGGCTATAGCACTCCTGTCTCGGCCAGTTCTACAGCACTCCTGTATTGGACAGGGCTACAGCACTCCTGTCTCGGCCAGTTCTACCGCACTCCTGTCTTGGAGAGGGCTACAGTATTCCTGTCTCGGCTACGCCTACCGCACACCTGCATCGGCCACGGCTACCGCACTCCTGTTTCGGCCAGGGCTACCGCACTCTTATCTCGGACAGGGATACCACACTTCTGCTTCGGCCAGGGCTACCGCACTCCTGTCTCGGCCAGGGCTACGGCAGTCCTGTCTCGACCAGGGCAACCGCTCTCCTGTCTCGGCCAGGGCAACTGCACTCATGTCTTAGCCAGGGTTACCGTACTCCTATCTCGGCCAGGGATACCGCATTTTTGTCTCGGCCAGGGCTACCGTACTCTTGTTTCGGCCGGGGCTACCGCACTCCTGTCTCGGCCAGGGCTACCGAACTCCTTTCTTGGACAGGGATACAGTATTCCTGTCTCGGCCACAGCTACCTCACACCTGTATCAGCCACGGCTGCCGCACTCCTGTCTCGGTTAAGCCTACCGCACTCCTGTCTCGGCCAGGGCTACCGTACTCCTCTCTCGGCCAGGGATACCGTACTTCTGTCTCAGCCAGGGCTACCACACTCATGCTCCGGCCAGGGTTACCGCACTCTTATCTCGGACAGGGATGCCGCACTCCTGTCTCGGCTAGGCCTACCCCACTCCTGCCTCAGCCAGGGCTACCGCACTCCTGTCTCGGCCAGGGCAGACGCACTCATGTCTCGGCCAGGGATACAGTACTCCTGTATCGGCCAGGGCTACAGCACTTCTGTCTCGGCAAGGGCTAACGTACTCTTGTCTCAGTCGAGGTTATCGCACTCCTTTCTCGACCAGGGTTACCGCACTCCTGTTTTGACCAGGGATACCGTATTCCTGTCTGAGCCAGGGCTATTGTATTCCTGTCTCATCCAGGGGTACCGCACTCCTGTCTCCGCCAGGACTACTGCACTCTTATCTCGGCCAGTTCTACCGCACTCCTGTCTTGGCCAGGGCTACTGCAATCCTTTCTCGTCCAGGGCTACCGCATTCCTGTCTCGGCCGGGACTGACACACTCCTATTTCGGCCAGGGCTGCCGCACTCTTTTCTCAGCCAGGGCAACCGTACTCTTGTCTCGGCCAGTTCTACCGCACTCCTATCTCAGTTAGGGCTACCGTAATCCTGTCTTGGCCAAAGCTACCATATTCCTGTCTCAGTTAGGTCTACCGCACTCCTGTCTAAGCCAGTTCTATCGCACTCCTATCTCAACCAAGGATACTATACTCCTGTCTCGGCCAAGGCTACCGTATTCCTGACTCGGCGAGGGCTACCGCACTCTTTTCTCAGCCAGGGCTACCGTACTCCTATCTCGGATAGAGATACCGTACTACTGTTTAGGCCAGGGCTACCGCACTCCTGTTTCGGCCAGTTCTACCGCATTTCTGTCTTAGCCAGGGCTACCGCACTCCTGTCTCGGCCAGGAAAACCGCACTCCTGTATCGGCCACGGCTACCGCAGTCCTGCTTCGGCCGGGGCTACCTCACTCCTTTTCGGCCAGGGTTACCGCACTCCTTTCTCGGCCAATGGTAACGCACTACTGTCTAAGCCAGTTCTACCGCATTCCTATCTCAACCAGGGCTACCGTATTCCTGTCTCTGCCAAAGCTACCGCATTCCTGTCTCGGCGAGGGCTACCGCAATCCTATCTCGGCCAGAGATACCGTACTCCTGTCTAGGCCAAGGCTACCGCACTCCTGTCTCGGCCATGATGATCGCACTTATGTTTCGGCCAGGGAAACTGTACACCTGTTTCAGCCAGGGGTACCGCACTCCTGTCTAGGCCAGGGCTACAACACTCCTGTCTCGGCAAGGCCTATCGTATTCTCGTCTGTACCAGGGCTCCCGCGTTCCTGTCTCGGTCAGCTCTACCGCACTCCTGTCTCGGCCAGGGCTACCACACTCCTGTCTCGGTGAGTTCTATCGCACTTCTATTTCAGTCAAAGGAACCGTACTCCTGTCTCGGCGAGGGCTACCGCAATCCTGTCTAGGCCAGTTCTACCTAACTCTTATCTCAGCCAGGGCTACCGTACTTCTGTCTCGGCCAAGGTTACCGTATTCCTGTCTCGGCGAGGGCTTCCGTACTCCTGTCTCAGCCAGAGCTACCGCACTCTCCTCTCGGCCATGGTTATCGCACTCCTGTCTCGGCCAGAGGTACCGTGCACCTGTGTCAGCCAGGACTACTACACTTCTGTCTCGGATAGGGCTACAGCACTTCTGTCTCGGCCATGACCATCGTATTCTTGTCTGGGACAGGACTCCAGCACACCTATCTCGGCCAGGGCTACCGCTCTCCTGTCCTGGCAAGGGTTACCGCACTTCTGTCTCGGCCAGGATTACCGCACTCCTGTATCGGCCACGGCTACCGCACTCCTGTCTCGGCCGGGGCTACCTCACTCCTTCTCAACCAGGGTTACCGCACTTCTTTCTCGGCTAGTGGTACCGCACTCCCGTTTTGGCCAGGGCTACAGTATTCCTGTTTCGGTCAGGGCTACTGCACCCCTATATCAGCCACGGCTACCGCATTCCTGTCTTGGATGGTGCTACCGCACTCCTATCTCGGCCAGTGCTACAATACTCTTGTCTCGGCCAGGGCTACCACACTCCTGTCTCGGTCAGTTCTACCACACTCCCATCCTAGCCAGAGCTACCGTACTCCTGCCTCGGCCAAGGCTACTTTAATCTTGTCTCGGCGAGGGCTACCGCAGTCCTGTCTAAGCCAGTTCTACCTCACTCGTATCTCAACTAGGACTACTGCACTCCTGTATCAGCCACGACTACCGCACTCATGTTTCGGCCGGGGCCACCTCACTCCTTCTCGGCCATGGTTAACGCACTCCTTTCTCGGCCAGGGGTACCGCACTCTTGTCTCGGCCAGGGCTCCCGCACTCTAGGCTCGGCCAGGGCAACCGCACTCCTGTCTCAGCCAGGACTACCGCACTCCTATATCTGTCAGGGATACCGTACTCCTGTCTTGGCCAGGGCTACCGTACTCCTGTCTCAGCCAGGGATACCGCGCTGCTGTCTCACCCAAGGCTACCGCACTCGTGTCTCGGCCAGGGATACCGCGCTCCTGTATCGGCCAACGCTACCGCACTCCTGTCTCGGCCAGGGCTACCGCACTTCTTTCTCGGCCAAGGGGTACCGCACTCTTGTCTCGGACAGGGTTGCCGTACTCCAGTCTCGGCCTGGACTACCGTAAACCTGTATAGGCCAGAGTTACCGCACTCCTGTCTCAGCCAGAGCTACAGTACTCCTGTCTCGGCCTGGGTTACCGCACAGCTGTACCGGCCAGGGCTATCGCACTTCTGTCTCGGCCAAAGCTACCGCACTCCTGTCTTGACCAGGGCTACCGCATTCCTGTCTCGGCCACGGCCACCTCACTCCTTCTCGACCAGGGTTACCGCACTCTTTTATTAGCCAGGGGTACCGCACTCTTGTCTCGGCCAGAGCTTCCGCATTCCTGTTTTGGTCAGGGCTACCGCACTCTTGTTTCAGCTTGTGCAAACGCACTCCTATCTCGGCTAAGGCTACCGTAATCCTTTCTCAGCTACGGCCACCACACTTCTGACTTGGCTAGGTCTACCGCACTCCTGTCTCGGTCAGGGTTACCGCACACATGTCTCCACCAGGGCGATGTCACTCCAGTCTCAGCCAAGGCTACCGTACTCCTGTTTCTACCAAGGCTACAGCACTTCTGTATCGGCCAGGGTTACCGCACTCCTGTCTCGGCCAGGATTACCACTCTCCTATCTCAGCAAGAGCTACCGTATTTTTGTTTCGGCCAAGTCTTCCGTACTCCTGTCTAGGCCATAGCTATCGCACTCCTGTCTCGGCCAGGGCTACTACAGTCCTTTCTCGGCCAGGGGAACCGCACTCTTGTCTCCGCCTGGGTTACCGTATTCCCAACTGAGCCAGGGCTATCGTATTCCCGTCTCGGCCAGGGGTACCGCTCTCCTCTCTCGGCTAGGGCTGCCTTATCCTTTCTCGGCCAAGCCTACCGCACTTCTGTTTCGGCTAGATCTACCGCACTCCTATCTCAGACAGAGCTACCGCATTGCTGTCTCGGCCAAGGCTACCTTACTCCTGTCTCAGCCTGGGCTACCGCATTTCTGTCTCGGTCAAGGTACAGCACTTGTATTTCGGCCAAGGCTACCTTACTCGTGTCACGGCTAGGGCTACCGCAATCCTGTCCTGGCTTAGGCTACTGTACTCTTATTTCGGCCAGGGCTACTGCAGTCCTGTCTCGGCCAGGGCTACCATACTCTTGTCTTGGCCAGGTTACCGCACTCCTGTCTCGGCCAGAACTACTGCACTCTTGTCTTGGCCTTTGGGCACAGTAATCGTATCTCGGCCAAGACTACATTACTCCTGTCTCGGCTTGGGCTACCGTACTCCTGTCTTGGCCAAGGCTACAGAAGTTGTATTCTGGCCAAGGCTACCTCACTCCTCCCACGGCCAGGGCTACCGCACTCCTGTCTCGCCCAAGGTTACCGCACTCCTATTTCGGCCAGGGGCACCGCTCTCCTGTCTCGGCTAAGGCTGCCGTAATCCTTTCTCGGCCAGGGCTACCGCACTCCTGTCTCGGTCAGGGCTACCACACTCCTCTCTCGGCCAGGGTTACCGCACTCCTGTCTCGGCCAAGGCTACTGCACTTCTGTCTCGCCAAGGCTACCGCACTCGTATCTAGGCCAAGGCTACCTTACTCCTATCTCGGCCAAAGCTGCCGTGCTTCTGTCTTCGGAAGGGCTACCGCACACCTGTCTCGGCTATGACTACCGCACTTCAGCCTCGGCCAGAGTTACTGCACTTCTGTCTCGGCCAGGTCCCCGCATTCTTTCATCGCCAGGGCTACAGCACTCATGTCTTGCCCGGGGCTACTGCAATCCTTCTAAGCCAGGATTACTGCAATCCTTTCTCGGCTTGGGGTACCGCACTCTTGTCTCCGCCAGGGCTACTGTACTCCTGGCTGGGCCAAGGTTATCGTATTCCTGTCTCGGCCAGGGTCACCTGTATTCTTGTCTCGGGCAGGACTGCCGAGCTCTGTCTCGACCAGGGTTACTGCGCTAACGTCTTGGCCAGGGGTACCGCACTTCTGTCTCGGCCAGGATACCACATTCCTCTCTCGGCCAGGGTTAACGCACTCTTGTCTCGGCCAAGGCTACCGCACTTCTGTCTCGGCCAAGGCTACCGCACTCCAATCTCGGCCAGGGCTACCACACTCCAGCCTCGGCCAGGGTTACCGCACTCCTGTTTCGGCCAGAGATACCGCATTCCAATCTCAACCAGGGCTATCGTACTCCTGTCTCGGACAGGGCTACAGCACTCATATCTCGGCCAGGGCTACCTCACTCCTGTCTCGACCAGTTCTACCGCACTCCTATTTCAGCCAGGGCAACCGTACTCCTGTCTCAGCCAAGGCTACGGTACTCCTTTCTCCGCCAGGGCTGCCGTACTCCTATCTCAGCCAGGGCTATCGCACTCCTGTCTCGGCCAGGGCTACCGCACTCTTGTCTCGGCCAGAGTTACCGCACTCCTGTCTCGGTGAGGGCTACCGCAATCCTTCCTTGGCCAGGGCTACCGCACTCCTCTCTCGGTCTTGGTTAACGCACTCTTATTTCGGCCAAGGCTACCGTACTTTTGTCTCATCTAGGGCTACCGCACTCCTATCTCGGCCAGGGTTACTGTACTCCTGTCTCGGCTAGGGCTACTGCACTCCTGTCTCCGCTAGGGTTATCGCACTCCTTTCTCGTCCAGGGGTACCGCACTCCTGTCTCGGCCAGGGCTACCGTATTGTCTCGGCCAGAGTTACCGTACTCCTGTCTCGGCCAGGGATACCGCACTTCTGTCAAGGTCAGGGCTACCGCACTCCTTCCTTGGCCGGGGCTATCGCACTCCTCTCTCGGCTTGGGCTAACGCACTCTTATCTCTTCCAAGGCTATCATACTTCTCTCTTCTAGGGCTTCTGCACTCCTGCCTCGACCAGAGCTACTGCACTTCTGTCTCAACCAAGGCTACCGCAATCCTATCTTTGCCAGAGCTATCACACTCCTGTCTCTGCCAAGGTTACCGCACTCCTGTCTCGGGCAGATCTACCGCACTCTTATCTCAGCCAGGGCTACCGTATTGCTGTCTCGGCCAAGGCTACCTTACTCCTGTCCCGGCCTGGGCTACCGCACTTCTGTCTCGGCCAAGGCTACAGCACTTGTATTTCGGCCAAGGCTACCTTACTCCTGTCACGGCCAGGGTTACCGCAATCCTGTCCTGGCTTAGGCTACTGTACTCTTATTTCGGCCAGGGCTACTGTAGTCCTGTCTCGGCCAGGGCTACCATACTCTTGTCTCGGCCAGGGTTACCGCACTCTGTCTCGGCCAGGGCTACTGCACTCTTGTCTCGGCCTTTGGCTACAGCAATCGTATCTCGGCCAAGACTACCTTACTCCTGTCTCGGCTTGGGCTACCGCACTCCTGTCTCGGCCAAGGCTACCTTACTTCTGTCACGGCCAGGGCTACCAAACTCCTGTCTCGCCCGAGGCTACCGCACTCCTGTCTTGGCCAGAGTTACAGCACTCCTATCTGAGGAAGGGCTACCGCTCTTCTGTCTTGGCCACGGCTACCACATTGCATTCTCGGCTTGGGCTACCGAACTCCTGTCAAGGCCAGGGTTACGGTACTCCTGTCTTGCCCAGAGCTACTGCAGTCTTGTCTCGGCCTTTGGCTACAGCACTCGTATCTCAGCCAAGACTACCTTGCTCCTGTTTCGGCCTGGGCTACCGCACTGCTGTCTCGGCCAGGGCTACAGCACTTGTATCTCGGCCAAGGCTACCTTACTTCTGTCACGGCCAGGGCTACCGCAATCCTGTCTTGGCCTGGGTTACTGTATTTTTGTTTCGGCCACGGCTACTGCACTCCTATCTCGGCCAGGGTTATTGTAGTCCTGTCTCGGCCAGGGCTACTGCACTCTTGTCTCCACCGGGGTTACCGCACTCTTTTCTCGTCCAGGGGTACCGCACTCCTGTCTCGGCCAGGGTTGCCGTATTGTCTCGGCCAGTGTTACCGTACCCCTGTCTCGGCCAGGGCAACCGTACTCCTGTCTAGGCCGGAGTTACTGCACTTCTGTCTCGGCCAGGGTTACCGTACTCTTGTTTCGCCCGGGGCTACCGCACTCCTTTCTCGGGCAAGGCTACTGCTCTCTTCTCTAGCCAAGGCTACAGCATCCTGTCTCGGCCAGGGCTACCGCACTTCTATCCCAGTAAGGGCTACCGCACTCCTGTATTGACCAGGGCTACCGCACTCCTGTCTTGGCCAGGGCTACCGTACTCCTGTTTCAGCCAGGGCTACCGCATTCCTGTCTCGGCCAGGGCTACCGCATTACTGTCTCGACCTGGGGTACCTGTCACTGCTCTCTTTACATGTTAAAGGGTTACTGAGATCCTGGGACCTGGACCGGTGGGGACACCACTGGCTGCTTCCGCCCTTAGTTTCCGTGAAGAGACCAGCCACACGAAGACTAATCGTTATGATTCTATACCTCTCGATTTATTCGCACAGAAAAAATATTACACTCCCTTCCTTGTCTCTCAAACTTTCTGTAAACTTTCCACTATCAAGGGTTAGGTCTACAAACACGTAATAGATCAAAGTAATCCCAATGTTTAGGATTTTCTTAAATCTGTAATCTTTAATAGAAAGCTCGTTACTTCATCCTCTCAAGCGTTACAGTTACGACTAGGGTATTACGTTGTCCTTGTCCCTGTCGATTACCCTCTCTCTAATAAATAATCCAATATTGCCCGTTGACAATCTCTTCTACTCACATATGTATACATGTGAATATCACACTTTTTAAACCAGGTATTCCCAATCTCTAGTGTATTTTTATCACACAAATCCACGACTTCTTCATCATAGAAATGAAAAATGAATA
>JAYMFT010087630.1:0-14111 GCA_038088735.1 Panulirus argus | reverse complement strand
CTTTTCCAAAAAAGGAACAGAGAAGGGGCCAAGTGAGGATTTTCCCTCAAAGGCTCAGTCCTCTGTTCTTAACGCTAACTCGCTATCGCGGGAAAAGGCGAATATGTATGAAAAAAAAAAAAGAAAAGTTTATGATTATTCGGTTCATATTTGTTGGATGTTTGTGTGCCAGAGGTAGCATTATGAGGTATTTTCTGTGATCATTTCAAGTATAGAAGTTTTTCATAGCGTCATATTTCAGTTTTAAAGCAGAAAGTTTTTTCAGCTGAAAAATTGCCTGAACTATTTACCTGTAATTTTTGGTGATTTGCGAGGATAATTGATTTTCTTGGAAACCTCAACGTATGGACTATTTTTCATGAAGAATTTGAATCTCGGATTGAAAAATATATTGGGGAATATTGAGACCTTTGAATAAGCAGTTGATTGTAATTCATTAGGAAGAGTTTATAAATATCCATTTCATATTTGTAGGGTATCTGCATGCCTTGGGAAGCATTATGAAATATTTTCTTTGATCATTACAAGTATGGAAACGTTTCATAATGTCATATTTCAATTACAAAGCAAAAAGTTTTTTGTCTACAAATATCCCCTGAACTATTTCCTACATTTTTTGGTATTTTTGTCAGGGTAATAGATTTTCTTCAAAACCTCAGTATATGAACTGTTTTTTCATGCTGATTTCGAATCTCGGATTGAAATATATACTGGGGGACATTAAGGCCTGTAAATATGTAATTAATTGTTAGTCTTTAGAAGATTCTGTGTTTCTTTGGTTTGCATTTACTGAGTATCTGTCGGCTTAGGAAAACATTGTGAGATATCTTCTGTGATTTTTTCAAGTTTAGAAGTGTTTCAGTATGGCACATTTCAATTTCAAAACAAAACTTTTTTAGGTTAAAAAAATACCTGCATTTTTTGGTGTTTTTATGAGAGTAATAAATTTCCTTGAAAACCCATCACATAAGGGTTATGTTTCATAGTGAATTCAAATCTGGGAATGAAATATATGTTAGGGGACATTAATTGTTGCTAATTTAGAAGAGTCTGTGATTATTCGGTTTGTATTTGCAGGATATATTTCACCTTTGGGAAGCATTATGAGATATTTCATATGATCATTTCAAGTTTAGAAGCATTTCATTATTGTCATATTTCAATTTTAATTCCACAAGTTTTCCCAGTAAACATATCCCTAAAATATTTCAAAGAATTTTTGGTATATTTGTGAGGGTAATAGATTTGCTTGAAAACATCCGTCCGTATAAGGATGATTTTTCACTCTTAATTTGAGTGTGTGATTGAAATGTATATTGGATGTTAAAGATTGTAATTAAGTAGTTAATTTTTAATTATTCAGTTATTCGTTTCATATTAACTGGATATCTGTCGGCGTAGGGGATTATTATGAGATATTTTTCTGTTATTATTTCAAGTATAGAACCATTTCATTGTGTCATATTTCAGTTAAAACTTAAAGGTTTGTGGACTTAAAAAAATCCCTGAACTATTGCCTACAATTTTTGGTGTTTTTGTAAGGGAAATAGATATACTTGAAAATCTCAGTATAAAGACTAATTCACATGATGAAATCAAATCTGGGGTTGAAATATATATTAGCTAATATGAAGGCCTGTGAATAAGTAATTAATTGTTATTCATTTAAAAGAGTTTATAATAATTTGTTTTGTATTTATTGGGTATCTATCAGTCTAGGGAAACATTAAGATATTTTCTGTGAGTATTTCAAGGTTAGAAACGTTCCGTTTTATCATATTTCAGTTTTAAAAGATAAAGGTTTTTCTACTAAAAAAATTTCTTAATCTGTTACCTGATATTTTTGTTACATTTTTGAGGGTAATGGATATTCTTGGAAACCTCAGTGTAAGGACTATTTTTCATGCTGAATTCAAATATGCGATTGAAATCTATTTCGGGCACATTATAGTCTGTAAATAATTAATTATATTGTATGCAATTAGATGAGTCTGTCATTGTTTTGCAAGTATTAAGAGGATATATATTACCCTGGGGAAGCATTAAGGGATATTTTGTTATTATTTCAAATTTAAAAGCATTTCATTGTCATATTTCAATTTTAGAAAAATAGTTTTTGATGGCAAAAATATACCTAAAGTATTTCATTCAATTTTTGGTATATTTGTGAGGGTAAAAGATTTCCTTGAAAACCTCAGTGTAAGAACGATTTTTCACGTTGATTCAAATGTAAGGTTTAGATATATGTTGGAGGATATTAAGATTTCTAAAGATGTAATTAATTTAGTGATTATTTAGGGATTATTCAGTCCATATTTATTAGTTTTCTCGGCATGGGGAAGCATTATAACAAATTTTCTGTGATTATATCAAGTATAGAAGCATTTCATTATATCATACTTCAATTTTAAAACAATCGGTTTTGTCGGTAAAGAAAAAATTCCCCTGCAATATTTGGTATTTTTGTGAGGATAATAGATTTTCTTGGAAACCTCAGTGTAAGGACTATTTTTCTTGCTGAATTCAAATCTCAGGTTGAAATATAAGTAGGGAGATAATAAGGTTTGTAAATAGATAATTAATTGTCAATCATTTTGTGATTATTTTGTTTGTATTTATTAGGTATATGTTGGCTTGGTGAGTCACGATGAGAGATTTTCTATGATTATTTTAAGTATAGAAGTGTTTCATTTTTTATCATATTTTAGTTCAAAGCATAACTGTTTTTCGGGTAAAAAAATTTCATGAACTCTTGCCTGCAAATTTTGGTACTTTTTTAGGGTAATAGATTTACTTTAAAAAAAAAAAAGGATAAGCACTATTTTTCATGCTAAATTCAAATCTGAGGTTGAAATATATGTTAGGGGAAATTAGGGCTTGTAAATAAGTGATTAATTTTTACTCATTTAGTGATTGTTCGATTCATATTTATTGGGTATCTATTGGCTTGGGGAAGCATTAAAAGAGTTTTACTGTTATTATTTCAAGTATTGAAGTGTTTCATTATATCATATTTCTATTTTAATACAAAAAGGTTTTTGGGTTAAAAATTCCCAGAACCTGAAATTTTAAGTATATTTTCAAGGGTAATATATTTACTTTAAATCTTCAGTATAAAGACTATTTCTCGAAGTGAAATGGAATCTAGGGTTGATATATATTGAGGGACATTAAGGCCTGTAAATAAGTAATAGACGGTTACTCTCTTAAAAAATTTTGTTTTTATTCGGTTTGTATTTATTGGTTATATGTCAACTTAGGGAAGCATTATGAGTTATTTTCTGTGATTACTTCAAGTAAAGAAGTGTTTCATTAAGTCATTTTTCAGTTTTACGGCTAAAAAATTCCCTTAACTATTGCCTGAAATTTTTGTTAAATTTGTGAGGATAATAGATTTGCTTGAAAACCTTAGTATAAGTACTATTTTTAAAACTAAATTCAAATCTGGGGTTGAAATATATGTTGTGGGACACTAAGTCTTGTAGATAAGTTACAAACTGTGACTCTTTTAGAAGATTTTGTGATTATTTGGTTCGTATTTGTTGGATACCTGTCGGCTTAGAGAAGCATTATGACATATTTCCTAACATCTACTCTCAACCCTTCCCACTCACTTACACCTACCCTTGACCCTCTTGGGCACTCTTTAAACAACCAGAGCTACCCTTAGAAGTCTGCCTTCATGAATTAACAAAGCCCTTGACCCTCTTCATGTACTCAAGACTGTCCTGGGCCATAACCACATGAAGCTAACTTCTGCCCTTTTCTCATATATTCCCATCTTTTATAATGTCCGTGCTCATAACTACATTTTTAGCTCCTCCTCAAGCACTCCGCATTATGCTATTTAAACACATATACCATCAGCAAATCTCAACTGTGAACTACCCTCTGGCCCTGTCTATACACTGGAAAATTCATCAGTCCTTTCCACATACAAAAAAGTACTCCTAGGCCCTCTGTCTACAGGCAACTGTTCTTAGTGCTCTCAAAATACCTATCTACATCTGGCCCCATCCACACAATCAGAGCAAACCTTGTCCCCATGAACAAACTTGCACTTACTATCATTGTCTCAACATATATTTTCTGCCCTATCCACACACCTATAACTATTCTTATCCCTCTCTGTATATATCTCTCCTTTTAACCCTGTATAAAGACTTATGGCTATCATTAACCTTTTCTACAGTCAGAAATACCCCTTGGCTGTCTACACATTCATGATTATCAACAGTTCTATCCACACACACAAACACCCCTCTGCATTTTCCTTACTTTCAGCCCTTTCACACACAATTTATGATGTTAAAAAGCAAAGAAGCTCCAACATGTGCTGTAACAAAGATATAGGCAGAACCTCTGCTAGCCAGCATTCATTAGGTATAAGAGAGCAAGGTATGAATATAGCAGGATGAAAAAGAGGAGACAAAAAACTTTGAAGAGAATAATGTAGAAGAAAATCCAAAACTTTCCCATGGGTTCAAAAGGAAGAGTTGTCGAGGATGACTTCCTGAAGAGAAGAAACTATCAGAGTGAAAAATAACACAGTTTTAGGGAAACAAGGTTATATGTCATGAATCTCTTAGATTTCTGTGAGAGAGTGAGGTAAGTTTTAGACAACAGAGAAGGCTGTTTGTTTCAAGGCTGCCAGGAAGAATTTGACACTGAACTGAATGGGAGGCTGATAGAAAAGCTAGATCACCAGGTAAAAATGAGGAGACTCCTTCAACAGCTAGATTATTTTAGTGGAAGAGAATCAAAGGATGAATTTTAGAGAAGCCATCCCAAAATGGGTTGAGGTCACCAGTGGAGCCCCCCAAAAAATAATCAGTAAAATGCCCACTGACTGCATTAAACCACTGGAAATACACAGAACATATGCTGTATGATAGTGGAAAATTGAAAAATAAAGAAATGTTGTGTATAAAGGAAGAGCAGGAAAAAAGAACTTCTTTGCTCCTATTCTGAAGGCAACTGTCTTGTTGAAGTAGAATTAAAGACACATTAATTGCAGTGTTTCTTCATTTTAACTTGCCATGTACCCTGCACTGAGTGATTCAGGCATTAATTGGAATCACACAAAGATACCGCACTGCCTTATCAGGAATGAGTGTGTTAGGGCACAATAAATGGAGTACTTGTAGGTGTCATATGATCCAGAAAGTGTTAGTGTGAATCACTTTATTATATTATCCAGAAATTGTTAGCGTGAACCATGTTACCATATTATTTAGAAATTGTTAGTGTGAATGACATTATTATGCAAACCCAATGTGCTATTTTGAGGTGATAAAGATTCAAGTAAATTGTTCCTGCTAACTGAAACAGATGTATTCATATCCACTCTCTCTTTTTCTTGTTCTCATGCATAGGTGCTCATGCACACACTTTTAAAAATAGCGAACCATGACACATCTATATTAAAGGCAAATTTATTCATTTCATGACATGATGTGATGGTTTAGATATTTGACAAGTAATTTTTTCACCTCTTCCTTAGTACTTTCTTTCCAAACCCTACCTCCTCTCTCGGTGCTGCTTCCCTCTCCCTTCTTCTCAGTATGTTCCCACCTGCTAATATAAACCCCACCAACCCATTATACCCCACACTTCAGTTAATATGTTCCATTTCAATCCATCCACTCTTATACTCTTGCCAGTATGTCCAAAAGTTGTCCATTATACCCTGCATCTACTATTAGTCACTACACTCAACAACTGACCATTATACCCTGCACCTACTTTCCTTCATGCCTTGCACCCACTTTGTTTTATTGCTTCTCCTGACCTCCACACCATTGTTTCACAAATCTAGTCAGTCTCTCACACCAACCTTTCATGCTCAGAATCAGTGCTGTATGTTACAGTTAGTTCATCAACCTACACATTTCTCAAGTACTTATGAGACCAGACCATTATTCCCCTCTGACCAGTTTGTTGCATTCTTGCTTAGTATGGTATATCCCACATTAACCCACTGCATGCCATATGTAGCCATTATCTTACATACCTGCCTTGTGAGCCTATTATACCAACATGTTTTTTCCCACAGACGGCGAGGACCACACTGGCTTGGCCTCGGAGATCTCGGAGTTGCAGAAAGAGAACGCTTCCATGGAGGCCCACGTGAACAAATTACGCCATGACGTATCCTCTATGGAGGCTGCACTCAAGGTCGAGCAGAAGGTAAGTGATGGGGGAGAGTTATGATTTAAGTAGATGATGGAGGAAGTAGTGGGTGGTGGAAGAGAGGTGTGTGTTGAGTGAGGTTGGTGAGGATGGAGGGATAGTAAATGGGAAGACTTGGCAAACAAAAGCAAAGGAGAGAGCAGTGATGAAAAGTGATGATGCTAGATTGGGATGATGGAGAAAGGGAGTCAAAGATGAGGATACTTGAAAATGGATGCCAGGCAGGGTCCCTGGAGAAGAGTTTCAGACAGAGGTGGTGAGAGATGGGAAACATAGGTAGGGATAGTAGGGAAAGAGAATAGTAGCATGGAAGGGAATGATAGTGATGGTGCATAAGTAAAGGGATGAGAGTGGAGTAACAGTAAAGGAAGAAAGGTTGGATTTTCCAGGTCTTTGCCCTGGGATGGACCATTGTCATACTGACAACCCATTTTCAGACGTGATTAAACATTAAGGGAAATGATAAGTATAAAAGCAAGGAAGGGGTATTAAATAACAACTAAGGAGGAACAGCAAGAGAAAGAGGGGAAATTTGTGAAGGTTCATATGCAACAATAATGAAGATGTTGATAGTGAAGTTCCTAATGCAGATTTAACTGTGAATATCTCACAGAATGTCTATGATGTTGTTCGTGCTCGTGGAACAGACTACACAGAAAGAACCCTCTCCTTGTCTCTCTCTCACATACTGTAGTCATTGTACCTCTCTCCTGATGCTTTTGGACTTTCTCAAGATATCCTGCATTTGTATTAATGAAATATTCCTGCCAGCTCTCCATATTTTTACACATTCAAAATTAATCTTACAGTTCAGTACTCCAAGTTGCATTCAGATTATTGAAATATCACATTATGTGGCCATTCTTAGCATTATAAGATAATTCTAGTTTCACAGCACTCCTCAATTTACTATTGTAATATCCAGCTTCCTAAACTCACAAATAAATTTAAGAAACACATTTAGGATGTCTATTCTGAGTGTGTCACTCCAAATGGCTTTGAAGCCTCAGCATACAAAACCTAGAGCTTCCCTTTTCATCTATGACTGTCATCGTACAATTCCTAATTCAGTTTCTGTTCAGTTTCACAAATAATTTTTCTTCCAAATATGTTCAGTTTTAACTTCATGCATATGTGTATAATATTCTCTTACCATTTGTACACCTCACTTCATAGAAATACTTGTCTAGCTTGTAATGATAGCTTATTGCCCAGTCCATATAGGCTGAAGGATTTTTTGGTACAGCATTTCTCATCAAACTATTGGTTTTCAGGGTTCCAATCTGCAGTCAGTAATATTATGTGCCATCCTTGTATTGTATTTGGTGCATTCCTTTCCTTTTTGTTTATCTCTCCTGACAGTTTAATGAGAGCTTCCATCCTCTGTACAGTATATTTTGTTGGCAGCTTAAACTTGGAGATCTATGAGTGCTCACACCTACTGTTAGTCTGTCTTGCAGTCAAGAGAAGCACAGGGCACATCCACCTTTGTGTCTTAGAGCCTATTCTCACATCCTCTTTTACCAAAATGAGTACTTTAAGCAACTATTCCTCTGTGCTATTTCAACTCTGTCTTACATCCCATTCACCCACACATCCTGCTTCCAAAGTACAGTTTTGTTTGAGCTTTCTATTTAAAAGCTGTTCAGCTTTCTCCAGTTATCCTGTGAATGTATCCCAGGTACCTAAGGAGATAGTTGTGGAATAATGTTCCTGTACGAACCTCCAGATCATACACACAGTCACTACAAGAAACATGCACAGACTTTGCATCATATATAATGATGTTCATTCACACAAAGACAGTAATTATGTCATACTTTAGCCATTTGCTGAGTAGTAAACAAACAGCTAATTAACCAGGTACCGGCAGCCTTTCAGTTCCTGACCTCCTACACAGTTCTTTGGCTTATGGACACACATTTTCACTAGATTTCACAGTCCCTGCAGATTTACATGAAAGCTGTTTGTCATATTAAGACAAGTGATAGCTCAAACACTGTTATTGGATTATATTGGTTCATCTCTTACTTTCTCTATAATCGTTAACTCAATTCTCATTTACATAGCTTGGCTCAAGTGCATACAGCTATGCAATTTTTTATGGGAATTGATTTTGCAGACTTGGGGTCCCAAACCATAGGTACAGACACTTACAAGATAGTTCAAAAAGTTGTGCATCTCTTACACACATACTGTAGCAGACTTAGTGAATCTGATAAGCATTAGATTAATTCAGACTAAAATGTTTAAAAAAATTTTGTATATTTTTACACCAGATTTTTTTTAGTGTACTTTTCAGTCATTTAAATCTTATGTGTTAAGTTGTCTGTGAATCTGTTCTCTGTATAACAGTGATATTCATTCTGAAAAAACAAAAAGTCCTGCATAAGGAGTGTATTAAGGCCTTCTTTGAAAATTTCCATGTTATTTCTTTTGTGAATTATTAATACTGGAAAAAATATTTAAGGATATTGGTATACTATGTGATGATTTACTTTACAAAGTTTTTTTGTAGGGTTTTAACAAAGATTATCAGCTGTTTCAATAGCTGTAATCATCAGTGGATGTAGAATTTTGCTGTGGATTTAAAAAGATACTCTTCATCCCATGAAGATGCATTATATCAAAATCCTATTTTTATTCAGATTTACTAAAGAAGAAAGTAATATAAGATGCAGTGAACATGTACTGATACCAGTAGACACATCATTAATAAAAAGTTATAAATACACTGTGTGCTTTAATCTTTTCATGTTGACAGGAGGCGGCTGGTGCTGGTGAGAGGGGAGCGCAACTGACTGAGTATTATGAATCCTTGCGGAACAACGTCATGTCTCTGCTGGAACACGTCAAACTACCAGGGGGTGGCACAACGCCCACCAATGACCGTATTGGACATGACAACTTTGACTCCTATCTCTCCAAAATCCATTCCCTCTGCACTGACAACTACTGCGAGGACACCCGACCACTATACGACAGTGTCCGCTCAGCTCTCCATGATTTCACTGTGCCGCCAACGCCCATCTGACATGACTAGGGGTACGCCGGGGCGGGGACGGCACCCACCATGGCTACAGCTAGTGTCCCGCCCACCCACACCTACTTTCCAACCTCCTTCACCACGCCCTTCTTTGGTGTGCCGCCAGTAAACACCAGCATGGCTAATAGTACATCCATGGGTAACGGCATGAACAGCAACATGAGCAGTAGCAACACAGCATCCTTCACCACTATCAGCAACAGTAACAATGGTGGTGGAGGCACTGGAGCCATGGGCGGCAGCAGGTGACGGGAGCAGTTCCCTCCTCCACCCTCGGCTGGTGGTACACTCCAACTTTACACTCCACAGTAAATGTGAGAAAATTGCAAATAGGATAAGTCCCACTCCGAACTTTTACATCCTATTGATGTTGAAGGGTCTTAGCCAAATAATGATGTATTAGCCGAGCTCTGGTACCCCTAGTCTGACGACCTTAGTCAGTCTCTGATGCCCCATGCTTGGCTCTGAGGTCCCAGGCACTGCTCACACGTAAGTGTTGCCATTCCAACCACGAGCTTTAACGTCTGCGATGTTAATGTAAATAATCTAAGACATTTTCTCTGTAAAAAAAATGTTTCCCATAGGTCAAGTCGTTTGTTGGTGTGTAACTGAAAACTGTCTAGGCAATTAGCTTGCTTCACATCGTCGAAAATCTTAGTATTGTGTGTGTATTCAGGAAGTCGACTTTCCAGCAAGCTACGTGTCTACTGCGCCAAGCCAGTGTGATGACTTAAGTGTTAGAATAGAGTGCTTGATAATGTTCCTTTGTATAAAAATTTAATTTTCTTAAGAGTGAAAAGTGAAGTTTCCCTCAGTTTAGAACTGCTTGACAAACACTGAAAGATAACTTATTTTAGCTGTCCAGTGGTTGGGGGTTGAACTGACAAGCAAATGAACTTGCAGCTCTCGACAATTGAAGGGTTAAAAGTGATTGGCATCTTTTGGTGTTGCTTTTTGCTTCACTATCTAGCCATATGGAGTTATTCTGGACGTAAAATAGTTGTGTTACTGTTTTATCTATATTTGAAATATAACTTCCTAGGTTTACAAATTGCAAACTAAGCATTTACTCAGACTCCGAAATTGTCATCTTTTTGGCATGTTGACTTTGCTGTGACCACAAAACAATCACAGGTTTATTTGTCAACCACTGGTCTGTATCATAACCACTGGTCTGGATCATAATGCCTTATGTGAAACTCAGCAAAACATTTAGTGGCTCCATTCTGAAACATATAGCTTGTATGGTCCTTCAGAATTGAGCAAGCTACAAGTTTTCTGATGGCACAAGCACAGGTAATTTGGCCTCTATCCTTATATATTCATTGTTGTTGGACAATCAAAAATACCCAAAGAAGTATCCAGCTTCCTTGTAAATCTTTCGGTAAGTTTGGATGTTGTGATGAATTGTCGTCAGATTATCAGATATACCAATATAGACTTCCAAACTTGTGAGTGTTTCACACAAAATGCAATCCCTCTACAGCACCACTTACAGTAGCAACTCTAATGCGGTTGTAATAAGAACAGATTACTGGCAATGGAAACATGCTAGGAATGTCATTTTTTACAGTTAATTTTGTGCTGTCCATTGTTATAGATTATTTTTTACATGATAGCTTTTATTTATGGTACTTAAGGTGACCGCAATAATTAATCTCTATTGATGTGGAAAGACCATCATACTTAAAATTTTATGAATTATTTGTTAAAACTTTGACAGTGTATAGTAAGATACAAGTGTTAATTTACTCTCATGTCACAGTCATCAGAGTGCTTTAAATGTGCTCTATTAGTGGTGTTGGTTGTTATTACGGGTTGGATGAGAATAGCTCTTACATTACAAGAAAAAGGCTGTTATATGACTGTATACAGTAGTTGAGTACTATAGGACACACTTATTTGTTAAAATATATACATATTTTCTTTTCTTTCTCTTTTTTCTACACAGTTGCTTTTCCTGCCCTAGCAAGCTAGCTTCAAGAACAAATGAAGAATAGTATTATTTGCACAAATCCAGTCTCAAACTATCATGTTTAATGTACTGAAACTACTGTGGATTTCAGAAGCAGTGAGGCCTTGTTTTTTGGGAATAACTCTGTAACATACACTCATATCAGTACGAGACTTTGCCACAGTGTATATCACACACTGCCCTAACTTCTTAGTGTATCGTGAATTGCCAATAGTAGAGAATAAAGGCACTTGTCCCTATACCAAGAGGGTTAAGTCACGATTTCAATACGAAGAAACGAACACAGCTGGTGACATAGTACCTGTGACGTATTCAGAAGCTCCACCCACACTGTCCCTCCTTCTCCTTCCTCTCTCCCTTTCCCTCCTCTCTCTCTCTCTCTCTCTCTCTCTCTCTCTCTCTCTCTCTCACAGATGCATACTTTATAGAGAGAGGAAGAAGAAGGGACAGTGTGGGTGGAGCTTCTGAATACGTCACAGCTACTAAGTCACCAGCTGTGTTCATTTCTTAGTAGTAAAATCGTGACTTAACCCTCTTGGTACAGGGACAAGTGCCTTTATTCTCTACTATTGGTAATTCATGATACACTAAGAAGTTAGGGCAGTGTGTGATATACACTGTGGCAAAGTCTCGTACTGATACAAGTGTTCGTTACAGAGTTATTCCCAAAAAACAAGGCCTCACTGCTTCTGAAATCCACAGTAGAGCCCACCATCCTCATAGAGGTCCCACTAACTAATTATTCCTTGGTTTACCTTCACTGCTGTATATGCCCTTTTTAGACAAGTAATAACATGTCACACACACACACACCACATCAACTTGATTTATTCAATTCCATGCATGCCTTTCACCCTCCTGAATTAGTTAATTACATAATCCAAGGTCCATTTCACAGGGCTTCAGCAACTTCAAAGCTACATTAAAATCAGTAGCAAGGAAATGTAGTTAATTACATAACCCCAGGATCCATTTTACGGGGCTTCTGCAACTTCAAAGCTGCACTACAATCAGTAGCAGGAAACAGCCGAAGAAAGACACATCCACTCACATATACATACATTTACACATCTGCACATACATATATATACATACACACACATGTACTATCAAAGACAAAAGTCGTGTCGCTGTCTTGTCCAGTGATTTAATATAACTCATGAAACATCATGAAAGCCCTACCACACGGCCGTGTTACATCGAAAGGTTAGCCCTTTACCATATGTTTTCACCAAATTTCACGATACGACTTTTGTCATTGATAGTACATACTGATACTTGCTTACCTTCATCCATTCCTG
Organism: Panulirus argus; assembly: GCA_038088735.1. Lineage (NCBI taxonomy): Eukaryota > Metazoa > Arthropoda > Malacostraca > Decapoda > Palinuridae > Panulirus > Panulirus argus. The sequence goes on along the minus strand of JAYMFT010087630.1, from coordinate 1,597 downwards.
ATGCTACTATACCCCACAGGAAACAGCAAAAAATGCATGAAGGATGAAAAAAAGATAACATATTCTCTTCTCTTCCCCCACACCTGTTTGGATTAGATGTGTGTATTAAAGCAAAGGGTACAAAGGTAAGTGTTTAAAACACAGTTTGTATAATGTACCTGGTAAGTTGTATAGGAGATCAGTGATCGAGATGGTGAGGGCATGTGCTGAGCATCAGATCAGGGAGGAACAATATGGTTTCATGTGTGGTTGAGGTTGTGTGGATCAGGTGTTTGCTTTAAAGAACGTATATGAGAAATAGTTCAAGAAAGAATTAGATTTGTATATGCATATATGAATCAGGAGAAACCATATGATAGCGATAGTAGAGATTCCTTGTGGAAGGTCTTACGAATGTATTGTATGAGAGGAAAGCTGCTAGAAGGTGTTCGAAGTTTTCATCAAGGGTGTAAGGCATGTGAACGATTAGGAAGAGGAGAGTGAGTGGTCCCTGGTGGAGGTTTTTCTGTGGTAGGGGTGTATGATGTCATTATGGCTGTATAATTTATTTATAGACTGGTTGCTAAGGGAGGTGAATGCAAGGGTCTTGGAAAGAGGGGGTGAGTATACACTCTTTAGATGGTGAGGGGGTCCTGCAAAGTGAGTCATTTGTTGTTGCTGATGACGCAGCACTGGTGGCAGATTTGAGTGAGAAGCTACAGAAATTGGTGACTCAGTTTGGAAGTGTGTCTCAAAGGAGAAAGTTGAGAGTAAATGTGAATAAAAGCAAGGTTATTTGGTTTAGCAGGTTAGTTGGGGGTGTGAGCCTGAATAAAGAAAATTTGAAGGAAATGCTTTAGATTATTCTGAGTGGACATGTCTGCAGTTAGAACCATGGAAGCAGAAATGAGTCATAGGATGGATGGGTGAGGGGGTAAAGGTTTTGAGACCATTGAAGAATGTGTGGAAAGAGATGTTGTTATCTGGGAAGGCAAAATTAGGTTATGTCAGAAGGTATACTAGCCCCAACGATGTTGTATGGATGCAAGGCATGGGGAATAGATAAGAATGTTCAGAGGAGGGTGAATGTGTTGGATATGAAATGTTTGAGAACAATATGTGTTGTGAGGTGGTTTGATAACTAAGTAATAAAAGGTTAAGAGAGAGATGTAGTAATAAAAAGAGTGAGGTTGAGAGACCTGAAGATGCTATGCTGAAATAGTTTGTAGTTATGAAGGGAATGAGTATGGAAAGGTTGACAATGAGGATATATATCCCTGGGGATAGGGGAGTAAGAATACTTACCACATATTCCCTGCGTATTGTGGAATGTGACTAAAAGGGGTAGGAGTTGGGGGCTGGAAGTCCGCCCCTCCAGTTTTTACGTTTCCAAAAGAAGGAACAGAGAAGGGGGAACAAGTGAAGATGTTTTCCTCTAAGTCTCAGTCCTCTGTTCTTGATGCTACCTCATTAATGCAGGAAATGGTGAATAAGTATGTGTGGAAGGAGAGAACATTATCTGGGTATGTTTGAAGGAATAATAGTTCCAACAATATTATATGGTTGCGAGGCATGGGCTATAGATAGAGTTGTACAGAGGAGGGTGGATGTTTTGGAA
>JAYMFT010087619.1:0-14112 GCA_038088735.1 Panulirus argus | reverse complement strand
AATATATAAATATATATATATATATATATATATATATATATATATATCACTTCCATTAATCTTTTCATTCGTAAAGAAAAACTCTGTCAGTCCAATATACTACAGGTTCCGAAGGTCTGTTGTCCTTGGCCTCTCCATATAAACCATTTGTTCTCTTGGCCAATATTTATCTTCCAATAAGAGAATGATTGCAGTTTTTCGTCTCCAAACCAATAACGTCGAACAAATATCAACAAAAGATTGTTGAGGAGTTTGAAATACTCATTTTTTCTTTTTCCCGCTAGAAACACAGCTCCCGTTATTCGCATCAGGATATCATTAAGAGAGAATAATTATCCTTCTTGGATCTACTCATTCAAATTACGCATTTTTTTTCTCTCTCTCCTTCCACGAATGTTTCATTAGGGCTCTCGTAATGCCTTAGATTGTGGGTTGATGGTGTTGCATATATATATATATATATATATATATATATATATATATATCACCAGAGGAGGAGCAGAGCCCGTGTTCTAATATGATTTACGTGGTTATGAAGAGGGTCGAGCGGGGCGCCCACGAGGATGTGTGGTGGGTGCCCACACACACACACCAAAGGGAGGACCCGGGCGTGGACGCAAGGAGGTCTTTGACCACACCTGGTGAGAGGGGTGGTCAGTGGTGTTGGGGTGGGGTGAAGCCATGTGGTCTGTTGGTAGAGGTTAGACCATGAGTGATAAAGACAGTTGATGCGGGTCTGTGTCTCGTGACTGTTGGACACTGTCACTGTTCCAGGCAGATGTGTTTCGAGACATATATATATATATATATATATATATATATATATATATATATATATATATACACGCAGGTTTTCCACGGGAAAATGAAACATGATAAGTTCCTTAGCTACGTCTCTTCCTTGTACATCGACTGACTGTTCTGTATCGCATTCTTGTATATCCCCTGACGATGTGATCATTACACGAAAGTGCACTCGGGAACTTATCGTGTTCCATTTTCCTGTGGATAACCTTCTGCCTCCGCAAAGAAATTCTTAAATACTAATATGACTGCTTCCCATGCAGGCGGTGTACCAGACGGCCTCTGTACAGAGCTTTACTATAGCGACATTGAGGAATGAAAGGGGGGCAAAAAAAAAAAAAAAAAAAAAAATACGTAATCTCTTGTCTTAAATTCTGAAGAAAAAGAGAGAAAAAAATTTTTTAGGTTTTGGACAGAGCATGGCTTTTGACTTCTGGGGCAAATACCAGCACACGACATTTATACATTTTGGATAACATTAATTTCGTTCTTTTCCTCGACGACTGTGCAGAGTTCACGCCACGAGTTATTCACGTGTGTGTGTGTGCGTGTGTGTGTGTGTGTGTGTGTGTGAGCAGTTCTCATATTATGCGGGTTATACAACCACGATAATGTATGTTGTAGTTATACACTGTATTTCATAATAATGTGACAATCTAAATGCATCACACAAAACATTAATTAAATGACAGCGCTGTTCTTTTAAAACATTTTCGTTTCATTTATTGCAATTCTATTTCAACTTGTGGAGAATTCAGCGGTTTTGTAGAGAAGTTAAGGACGTTGAAATGTAGCACACGGGATTGTAGGATGATGGTGTATTCTATTCCATCCCCTCCTACGGCCTGGGAAATCCATTTCAGAGGAAAGGCGATACTTCTCTTTGATTCATGCAGGATTCCTTTGCGTTGCCATTTGTATCGTTGGGAATGGGGTCTGAGGCAGGGTGGGTGGGTGGGAGAGGACAGGCTGGGAGAGGACGGGTCTGGGAGAGGACAGGTCTGGGAGAGGACAGGTCTGGGAGAGGAGAGCAGGCTGGGAGAGGGCAGGTCTAAGAGGGGACAGGCTGGGAGAGGGCATCAGTCTGGGAGAGGACAGGGTTGCAAGAGACTGGGAGAGGACAGGCTGGGAGAGAACAGGCTGGGAGAGGAGGTGGCGGGAGAGGAAGACACGTTTGGGCCACAGTCTCTGGAGTCCTGCCGGAAAAGAGGGCTAATTACCCGTCTACCGCAGCGGCCTGGCTAATGGCCTCCAGGGCACGCACGTGCACGCGCATAGCTCTACTCGCCCACGCACGTGCACACGCACATCCTGCCCGCATACTGAGAGGTCTTTACCCGCGTGAGACACAGGGTCCTGAGGAAGCCTCTCCTTCCTTATGCCTTGAAAGATGCCTCCGGGTTCCCTGGACAGGCCACTTGACATGGGGTCCGCGTAAATGATTTTCCAGAAGGACTGGACTCGTAAGCCTAAATGTGTTTGCCGATGATGCCCAGGCAGTGATGGACGTAAAAAAAAAAAAAAAAAAAACTGAGGGTAATTGCATCAACAATCTACAGTGGAACTTGACAGACTCCCCCAAAAAAGTTGATCCGGTTCACACAGCTGATGTAAACGCAAAGGAACGATGGAATATTGTGAAAGACGGCTCAGGCACGAGTACACCGTAGCGGCAGACAAACCAAAGGAAACTGCGTGTTCAAGGGGACCTGGGATTGGACACTGTGCCAAACCTGCACAAGGAAATCACAGAGAAGGTCCAGAGGAGGACAAAAAGGATGGTACCAGAATTATGAGAGATGAGTTACACTGGGGGTTTAGAGGACTTTAATGTGGCCGCCGTGGAAGAGGAGAGGAGTAAGGGGTGACTCGATCACGACCTGTAAACTACTTAATCAGTTTGATGATAGCAGCATAAAGTTCTTAGAAATATGCAAAATATAGGAACATATAGAGACCATGACATGAAATTAAGCAAGAGACTCGTTGGAAAAGAAGTCAAGAAATATATTTTTAGAATAACAGTGATGGATAAATGAATGATGATGAATAAAGAAACAGTGAATGTGGAGACCATACAGAGGTTTAGTGAATAATGTCACAGTGAATGCGGATAGCACACAGAAGTTTACAAAGTTGTACGATGGTAGAGAAAACCTAAGACATGGTGGGTCCCCCACACGAGTGTGGAACTCCCACCCCGTACAGGACAAATAAGTCGTTACACATACGCAATTATACGCATGCCCGCACGAACATACTCATGCGCACATACTTGGCTCCACGCACATACTCAAGTCCACACGCATGGCTCCACGCAGGCACACATCATCTCTTGGTATAAGGGAGTTTGTTCATCAAGATATAACTGTGTACTCCTCTAAGTGTGTATGTCTGTTTACCTTGGAATACGACACTGATTACCCACCTGAGTACATTTGATTACCACTGTGTAATCACCTGTTTGTACCGTATGGGGAAGGAATTCCACACCCGTGACGTCTCATATCTTGAGCTTTCCCCACTGTCTAATAGCTTTTTAAGCTTTAGTGTACTGTCTGCATTTATGGATTCACATCTCAGCTTAGTCCATCTATCCACTACTACACTACTCTGATGCCATAAAGCAATTCTTTACATCTTTCTAAAAGTTTTCTATTTGATTTGTTGCTTCTGCCTCCGTGTGCTCTTTCTTGGCGTCTCTCAAAGAACAGTTGTTCACAGTCGACGTTGTTAATGTGATTTAGAAACTCGAAAGCTGTGACCAGGTCTGCCTTTGTCCTTCTCTCTTCCTCGCCTGGCCTTAGCCTTTCATCGTAACTCAGGCAATGTAAGTCTTAGCATCGGGTCTCAAGGAGACAGATTACCTCTTTAATTATTGGCCTGTCCCGGTGTTTGGGCCACGATAAGTTGGGCACAACTGTTGACATCAAAGTCCTGTCGGTGCAGACACATCCACGTCTTTAGTTCCTTGCTGTAACATGATCACATTGAGCCTTCTTCCTCTGTGTCCCATATATATTACTCTACGTTTACTGTATCTTTCACGTAACTGACCAGCTCTGGACATTGCTTAGGTCCCCTTGTAAGATCATGCAGTCTTCGCTCTTCCTTGATTCTCTCATTACCTTATCATCATCCGCGGACAAGTTCAGGTGTGAACCCACTCCCTCTTGTGGAACTCTCCTGGTAATTCTGTCTGACTAAAGGCAAGGTTCCTCTGACATGTACCAGCAGTTCCCTTCGACTACAATGATTTTAAAGCCACCATATATCTCTTCCCCTTTTGCCTACCTGCAAATTCGATATCTTTTTCATATAAACCTCCTGCGTGGGACAGGGTTATAAAATAAAAATACATTCTGGCATTTTCAGAACACGATCCACTCATCTATTTCCTTGGCGTAACATGGTGGCCCCACTCTGTCACGGAAGTCTAAAAACATTTGTTGAAGCATGGCCCGTTTCCTCCACACCCAGGCCGTCTCTCGTTGAGGAGATAGATGTCTCCTTTTTCTTTTTTCCAGGTCGTCTCTCCATTTGCTTTCTCATTATCTCCTCTCCGGAGTTTTATTACGGACGACAACACGTACGAGGAGGAATTGTCCTAATCTACCCTCTTAGAACTCCCATCCTCCTTCGGTGACATTCTTCCCCCAGCTAACACATTCCGAGCAGGCTCTCAAGTGTGTCTACGACACTCTCCCCTGAGGACACACCGGAGGGACTTCCCGCCCTACCCTGGCCCCGTGTGCCTTATCGCCACCCCTTCGGTATACTCTCTCTCTCTCTCTCTCTCTCTCTCTCTCTCTCTCTCCTCACGTCTTGTTTCCCCGTTTCAATGGGTCTCGAGGTGGTCCTCGTCCCTCGCCCCGTCCCACTGGTGGTACCAGGGTCTATAGAGAGAGTGTGTGTGTGAGTCTCCTCCACTGTGAATACGCCTCTCGTTCCGCGTCTTGTCTCTCCCGTTTTCTCCGTCTCTCTTACAACGAACCCCTTTTCCGGTCCGTCTGTTGGTCTGTCTCTGTCCCTCCTTCTCCTGCCTCCCTTTCGCTCGGTATTTAACCCCGACACGTGTAGGCACATCTCTCGGGCGGGCGCTTAAAAGCTAAAAAGCTCCCCCGTCTCCCTCACTGGTACACTCCTGTGTCGCTGTGTAAACACGGAGACAAGCAAGGAACCAAGGTGCTACAGGCTCCGTCAATAGTCTGGGTTGACACGCCCGCCCCTGAGGGAGTGAGCACACCCACACACACACACAGGGAGGTGGAGACCCCCGGGCACTTTATAGCCACCCCCGAAGTATGGGGTTAGGAGGTGGAGTAAGGGGGGACACTTTAGCGCTGCTGTGTGTGGGGCCGTCGGGCGGTGGGTGTCGAGACAGGGTGTGTGTGTGTATGTATGTGTGTGTGTGTGTGTGTGTATGTGTGTGTGTGTGTTTTTCATTGACGAAGGTGGGCCAGCTCCGGTGTGAGGCCTGGCGGATGGTGGGTGGGTCCTCTCTCTCTCTCTCTCTCTCTCTCTCTCTCTCTCTCTCTCTCTCTCTCTCTCGGTGTTCATATGAGGGGAATTATGATGTCTGTGTCGTTAGTCATTTTTCTCTCTCTCTCTTTTTCTCTGGAAAAAAAAATAAACGATAATAATGGAAGGTCATAACGAGAACAAGGGGAGTGAAGCAACTGGATATAAAGAGAAACGTGGAAAAAAAAGAAAAAAACTGGCGAGTTCAGATGCAGCAAAACTATAGAGAAAAGGATAAGATTTGTCAGACTTAGAAACACAAAAAGAAAAAAAAAAGTGGAAGGAGAGAGAGAGAAAGAGAATTAGAAAGAGAGAGAGAGAGAGAGAGAGAGAGAGAGAGAGAGAGAGAGAGAGAGAGAGAGAGAGAGAGAACCCGCCGCTGAAGCCAAGGAAATAATCTCATGATACAGACAGCATTTCTGAGACAGTCGGAGACATAGTTGGAAGAATGGACACACGTACATATAATCTCTCCAGGATGTGCATGGAGACGTCCCAGGCGGCCAGAGGACTTAGTTGAAGGAGTTGGATCCGAATTCATTTACCACCCTGAAGTACGCCACAGATATTATTCCTACCAGTGGATAAGTGAATGTAGACTGACGCATCCACATTTGAGGCCAGACCCCCAAGTTCCACATTCAGTATAGGAATCTTCAAACGCATGAAAGATAATCAATTGTACATTTAAGCAGCCAGTAATCGAAGATGATTTAAGGTGGTAATGAGAACCGAAAACGACCGAAGGTATCATTAAAACCCCAGAAGGATGCACGCGAGAATGCAAACAGTTTACGTGAAATGGGATGGAAATTAACCCAGAAGACGCCATACTACATCAAGACGGTACAAGGGAATGGCCGGGTTATGAGTATGAAGACTTTATATGCCAGGAACAACCACGGGATAAATACGGGTCTGATTTGGCGAGAACTGATATACGGGCGAAGGACAGCAGAACTAGGAATCAGATCAACACGGGAGACGAAGATGGACCACGGACGAGACACTACTAGACCGGTACTTGCCACGGACAGCGTCTCATGAAATAGTTTTAATGGAAAATAAAAATTCTAGGAGGAATTGGAATAGACCAACCGAGAAAATGAGTACCAGGAACGTGAGACGTAACCTAATTCCAAATGAGAAACTGACAAAAATGTAAGATAAAAATCTGAAAATAAAAATCTAAAAATCTAAATGTATATCATACGATCGGGACGGAATAAAAATCAGTGGACGTGAGAAGGAACAGAGCGAAGCTCTGGAAGATAACGTAGATAACAGATCTACTGGGCGTAGAATGAATCACGAAAAAAATTGAGAAACATTCAAAAGAATCCTTAGACGATTGGTTAAAAACAGTCCCAGATGAGCCTAAAAATGACAGTTGTGTAATGTGTGTGTGTGTGTGTATGGCGGCTAGAGATAAACAGTATATTAATCAACCTAAGGTTGTGCGGTGAGTGCTACGCGCTAGGCCCTGCCTATCATCAAACACATCGTCGTAGGTATCTGTAAGTAGGTAAGTACCTTCTCTCTCTCTCTCTCTCTCTCTCTCTCTCTCGTATAAGAGGCCCTTAGTCACCACACATACACACACACACACACACACACACACACACACACACACACACACACACACGTAGTAACCCTCCAGTGCCGGCTAGAAATTACTACTGCACCCGCCGACCGCTCTGGGAGTTGGCTCTCACCAGTGTGGTTCCTTGCGAAGGTCCATTTGGCCAGCCTTCTTCTTCTGCAGCAGCAGCAGCAGCCGGTGCTCCTCTTGACACGAACGTTCGTGAAGACTGGTACGAGCCGGACAACCGAATCCCGTTTTCTTGTAAAGAAAACAGGGTCCAGGTTGCCCACTTGGGCTCAAGAGCGACAGACAAACACACGGACGGCAGTATTTCCAGGTTGTGTCCGGTCTCGTGAGTCCCGGCGTGAGGTTTGTGAGTCATTGCGGGGGTCCTGTGAGTCGAAGGTGTGCTGATGTGACTCCCCACGTGGTTCGTTTCGTGATGAGTCGTGGTGTGGTCGCGTGAGTCGTGGGTGTGTGTTCATGTTAGTCGTGATGTGATTCGTTTTGTGAGTCGTGGTGTGGTCGCGTGAGTCAGGGGGTGCGTTCGTGTTAGTCGTGATGTGGTTCGTTTTGTGAGTCGTGACGGGGTCTTGTGAGTCGTAGGTGTGCTCATGTGACTCGCGACTTGGTTCGTTTCGTGAGTCGTGGTGTGGTCGCGTGAGTCAGGGGGTGCGTTCGTGTTAGTCGTGATGAGGTCGCGTGAGTCAGGGTGCGTTCGTGAGAGTCATGTGTTCCCCCGAGTGTGTGTTGTCAAGCTTTTGGTCTTAACTGGGGTGTCCTGGGGTGCAGGGGTCCGCCCCAGGACACCCCAGTAATAAGAGTTATCTCCCCACGTAACGCGGTTTCCTCCTCACGTACACATAAACTCATTTTCCGATGATTTCATATGCAAATTTGCCCAGCGTCGGGTTCATATTAAATTGCTGCGTCTTGCTGGCCGTGCAAAATGTGACGAGAGCTTATCATTACCTGCACCCAGAGAGGGCGTGGTCCCGGGATTACCGTCTCCCGTCTCAAGACTAGAGCTGGGGGTCTCCCAGGACAATCGTCTCCCGTCTTAAGACCAGGTCTGGGGAGTCTCGGGACCACCGTCTCCTGTCTGAAGACCACGGCCAGGGGTCCCGGGACCACCGTCTTCCGTCTCAAGACCAGAGCTAGTGGGGGGGGGGTGTCCCAGGACCACCGTCTCCCGTCTCAAGACCAGAGCTGGGGGGGGGAGGGGAGGGGGTCCCAGGACCACCGTCTCCCGTCAGAATGTCTTAAAATTTGGAACGTAATGATGTGGGAGTCATGAATGAGTCCCCTTACACTATAGTGAACTGGTGTCTCTTACACAGCAGGAACGCTTTTAGTATGACAGAAACACCCATTTTTTTTTTTTTTTACAGGTCTGGATTATTCTTTCCTTCCACTGCAGTGGAGACGGAACCCACCCACCCCCCTCCTCCCACTGAGATCACACACTCATCCTGTCTTAGGGTTAAGCCAGTCGTCTCCTCCAGACGACCCTCCCCCTCCCCCCCCCTCCTCCCCCTCCTCTCCCTGTCATGCTGCTGCTGCTGCTGCCGCTCTCCGTCATAAATGGAGACACTTCTAATTCTCCTCAAAGTTTGCGATGGCGGCAAGTTAATAAGGAAAAAAGAAAAAAAAAAGGGAGAGGGGAGGGAAAAGTTTTGTCTTGTGTCGTGTATGTGGCGTGAGTCAAGTGCGTTGTTTCCCCCATGCCATTTACGACTCGCCAAATGCCGTCCTTGTACGTGTTGAACTTATACAGTGGATTCAGTCAATCTCTCTCTCTCTCTCTCTCTCTCTCTCTCTCTCTCTACATAATGAGACTGCGTGCAAGGCTTCAGTTCAGTTCACAGTTTTATAAATAGGTTCCTGGACAAGGCATTCTATATTCAGCAGTGGCAAAAAAATAAAAGCTTTTAGTCTTACTGTTGAAATTTTCGTTTTTTTTTTCCTGCAGGCCAACAAGAGTGAGGTCAGGGCGTTCTTATAAACATTTACTTTTGATCTGCATGCAGGAGAATGCTTGTGAAAACTCGTGGGCTAAAGTTAACCCGGCGACAAAAACTAATTAAGACGTAAGATACCGTGGTACTTTCCTGGAGAGATTACGTTCAGGAGATATTTCTTCCCGTCGGATTTTTAGATTAGGTATCGACCCGGTAAACTGAAGAGGTCATGCTGTAGAATGTTCCCCCCAAGCAGCCAGTCTGTGCTTGGAGATGTGGAGGAATCTCTGTGAACTGGCAGGTCTTTCATCCTTGGTGCACCCAAAGATTTCTGCAGATTTGCTTTTTGCGATAACTGTCCTCCTCTGTTTGCACAGTCAGGTTCCGTTGGCCAGGACCTCTGTTGTGACCTTAATACTCGCGTTAATGCGTGTTTCTGTTCATATCATTATGGCTTTTGCAGTGCAATGTCAGCTGGGGATGTCCCCCTTTTACATGAGCCACCTCTCGTCCTCCTTTCACAGGAATCTTAGGGCGTCTTCTCTCGTTGCTGTAGCTACAGGGGCCTCGCCTCCGTCTCCCCCCGTATAGAATACTCCTGTTATCACGTCTCTTCCGTCATCCCTTTCCATCTAAAGTGATATTGCTTCACGCTCTCCTTTCTTTGTTACAGGTATCATTTCGGCCACTGCTCTCGTGCGCTGTGTTGAGCGTTGTGTTCCATCTCTGTTACGTGGACTCAGCGGAAGGCGTGTGGCTGCTGCTTCGCACACGTACACGAGGATTGGCCGTTATGGGTAATTCTGTCCTTCCCTTTACAGTACAGGTTCGTAATACTCTTCAGTCTGTTCGCTTTCCCGCTGTCCACAACCCTTCCATCTTTAACAGACGGGTCTCGAGGAGCTCAAATTGAATTTTCATACGTACTTTTTCCTCACACTAACTCACTTCTCGTCTATCTATCCATCTACCATTCTATCTATCTGTGCTTGCAGAAAATCTGTATCATCTTTTCTCTGCAACACAGTACAGCCTACAGCCTGCTGACACCCCGACGCCTCCTACACACAGCTACAAAATTCACGGAGCAGAAAACAATAAACCTTCACCCCAGTGTACAGCGTGAGAGGCGAAAAGCACCAGCCTGCTACCTGGTGCTACGCCCAGCACTGATCCCGGACATACCTGCCTCCTACACACACACACACGCACACACACACACACAAACATACATACATACATACATACATACATACACACACATACATACACATACATACATACATACATACATACATACATACATACATACATACACACACACACACACACACACACACATGCATACATACATACATACATGCATACATACATACATACATACACAGACACACACACACACACATACACACACACTCTCTCTCTCTCTCTCTCTCTCTCTCTCTCTGTCCTCAGTATACTCAAGTCTGTGGAGTATGCCCGTCAGAAACGGATGGAGCAAAAGAGAAGGGAGGGTGTGGTCTGAAGGAGACCTAGGAGGAGATAGAAGGACGGAATGATTTTTTTTTCTTTGCGTTTGGAAGCCAGAATATTCAGGAGGGTGAGTGGCGTGAGCGGACGGAATGGATGGGACGGAATGGGTCACATGGGAGAGACACGCGTGTGCCGTCAGTGGCCTGAACCAAGGATGGTGTGGAACGGTCAGCATAAACCATGGGGTGGTCTGTGGGTCCTGGCTGTGGGCTGTTATAGGCCCTGGCTTTGGTACGTTGTACATGAGAGAGAGAGAGAGAGAGAGAGAGAGAGAGAGAGTGAGTGTCTGCACATGAAGCCATTTTTCGTCAGTTCCTGACGCTACCTCGCTAAAGCAAGAACGGCGAGTATTGCATTTTTTTTTTTACATTTTTCTTTACTTTTAGCGGAGACGACACGAGCCAGGTATACTCATTTTATCGACCAAACCCCCTAGGGTTGGATGAACAGCTGGGGCTGACTGTGGATCGACTGCCGTAACCAGGATTCGAACCCATGCCCTTCGACCCTTTACTTCACTCCAAACATGAAAAAAAAAAAAAAACAGTTCGCGAACTCGTAAAAAAATAAGACCCACAACTCATTCCTGTATTATAACAGAGGTGACTGAGGACCTCATAACACCCTCCTGCAGGAGGCGACGAAGATCTTCGCCATAGCCCAAGGGTGTGTCGTCCTTGGGGGAAGGCGAGGCGAGGTGAGGTGACCTACCTGCCTGCCAGCCTGGCGTGCCTCGGGTTTTTGAGTCACTTTACGAGTCACTTGGTAATGGACTCGTAACTCGAGTCAGACTTGTGAGGGAGGGTTGGCTTGGGGTTGGGGGGATGAGAGAGAGAGTCAGAGAGAGAGAAGAGAGGAGAGAGAGAGAGAGAGAGAGAGAGGAGAGAGAGAGAGAGAGAGAGAGAGAGAGAGAGAGAGAGAGAGATTGAGAGCTCAAAGGTAAAGGGGAAGAATGGTTTAGAAACGTTTTGGGAGTGAAGTCAGGAGTTGGTGAGAGGACAAGAGCTAAGGATGGAGTACCACTTATCTTGAAGCAGGAGTTGTGGGAGTACGTGATACAGTGTAAGGAACTGACTTCCAGATTGATGTGGATAAAACTGAAAGTGGATGGTGAGAGATGGGTGATTATTGGTGCTTATGCACTTGGTCATGAAAAGAAAAATCTTGAGAGGCAAGTGTTTTGAGAGCAGCTGATTGTCTCAGCAATTTTGGTGCACGTTACCGGGTATTGGTGATAGGGTATTCAGTGTAGTGAATGGAAATGGTGAAGAGCTCGTAGATTTGTGTGCTGAAAAAAGTTTAGTGATTGGATATACCTGGTTTAGAAAGAGATATTAACAAGTATACGTACGTGAGTGGAAGAGATGGTCAACCGGCGTCATGAGATTATGTATTGATTGATAGGCGTGTAAAAGAGAGACTTTTGGATGTAAATGTGGTGAGAGGGGCAGCTGGTTGGATCTCTGATATCTATCTTATAGAGGCAAAGATGAAGATTGGTAGAGCTTTTTCTTAAAAAAAAAAAAAAAGAATATCGGGGAAAAGAGAGTGGTGAGAGTAAGTGAGCTTTGAAAGGAGACGTATGTGAAGAAATATCATGAGAGATTGAGTGTGGAGAATGGCAAAAGGTTAGAGCAAATAAATTGCGGGGAGTGGGTGAGGAATGGGATGTATTTAGGGAAGCAGTGATGGCATGTGCAAAAGATGCTTGTGGCATGAGAAAGGTGAGAGATGGGCAGATTAGGAAGGATAGTGAGTGGTGGGATGAAGAAGTAATGTTGTTAATGAAAGCGAAAAGAGACGCGTTTGGACCATACTTACAAGGAAGGAGTGAAAATGAGTGGGAGATGTATAAGAGAAAGCGACAGGAGGTCAAAAGGAAGGTGTAAAGGTTGAAAATGAGGATAAGTGAGAATTGGGGTGAGAGAGTATAGCTAAACTTTAGGGAGACTAAAAAGATGTTTTGGAAGGAGGTAAATGTTGTGCGTAAGGTAAGAGAACAAATGGGAACATCGGTGAAAGGGGCAAGGGGGGGAAATGATATAAGGTAGTGATGGAGTGAGGAGGAGATGGATTGAGTATTTTGAAGGATTGTTGAATGTGTTTGATGATAGAGTGGTAGATGTAGGGTGCATTGGTCGGGATGGTGTGAGAACTTAGAGGGTCAGAGAGAATGGTTTGGTAGAGAGAGAGGAGCTTTTGTAAGCCTTGATGAAGATGAAATCCGGCAAGGCGACCGGATTGAATGGTATTGCAGTTAGATGTATTAAGAAAGGGGGTGACTGTATTGTTGACTGGTTGGTAAGAATATTCACCCTATGTATGAATCATAGTGAAATGCCTAAGGATTGGCGGAATACATGTATTGTGCCATTGTACAAATGTAAAGGGGATAAAGGTGGATGTTCAAACTACAGAGGTATAAGTTTGTTGAGTATTCCTGGAAAATTGTATGGTAGGGTATTGATTGTGAGGGTATAAGCATGCACACAGCATCAGGTTGAAGAGGAGCAGTATGGTTTTAAAAGCGGTAGAGGATGTGTGGATCATATGTTTGCTTTGAGGAATGTATGTGAAAAATACTTAGAAAACAGATGGATTTGTATGTTGCATTTATGGATCTGGAGAAGGCATATGGTAAGGTTGATAGAGAGGCTTTGTGGAAGATTTTAAGAATATATGGTGTGGGAGGCAAGCTTGTAGAAACAGTGAGAAGTTTTCATCAAGGGTGTAAGGCATGTGTACGAGTAGGAAAAGAGGAGAATGGTTGGTTCCCATTGAAGGTTGGCCTGCGGCAAGGGTGTGTGATGTCCCAATTGTTGTTTAATTTGTTTATGGATGGGGTGGTTAGGGAGGTAAATGCAAGAGTTTTGGGGAGAGGGGCGGGTATGCAGTCTATTGGGATGAAAGGGCCTGGAAAGTGGGTCAGTTGATTTTCACTGATGATATAGCACAGGTGGCTGATTCGAGTGACTTAGTTTGGGAAGGTGTGTGAAAGCGGAAAGCTGAGAGTAAATGTTGATAAGAGGAAGGTTATTAGGTTCTGCAGGGTTTAAAGACAAGTTAGTTGGGATGTGAGTTTGAAGGGACAAAAATTGGAGGAAGTGGAGTGTTTTACATATCAGGGAGTGGACTTAGCAGCAAGTTGAACCATGGAAGCGGAAGTGCGTCATGGTGTTGGGGAGGTGGCGATGGTTCTCGGAGCGATGAAGAATGTGTGGAAAGAGAGAACATTATCTCGTAGAGGGAAAATGGGTATGTTTGAAGGAATAGTAGTTCCAACAATATTATATGGTTGCGAGGCATGGAAAGGTTTATGCGGCCTAGATATGGATAGGAAGGTGTGGTTTCTATGCATTACAATTGGCAGCAAGGGACTGAGTGTTAGCGAATGTGGCCTTCTTAGTCTTTTTCCTGGCGCTACCTCGCTGACGCAGGGGTGGCGATGCAATTTAGATGTGTAGTGAGGTGACGTCGAGAAAGGATGGAGGCGAGGAAGTATGAATATGTGCATATGTATATGTGTACATGGATGTGTATGTAAATGTATGTATATATGTATATATTGGTATGTATATATTGTGCATATATGTGCATTTGTGTATAGATGTGTAAATATGAGTGGATGGGTCTTTCTTCATCTGTTTCCAGGCGCTACCTCGCTGACGCAGGAAACAGCTATGAAGCATAACAGAATATATATATATA
>JAYMFT010087608.1:0-14112 GCA_038088735.1 Panulirus argus | reverse complement strand
CCCTCGGCTGCTTGACAACCTCTCTGATCCTCACCCTCGGCTGCTTGACAACCTCTCTGATCCTCACCCTCGGCTGCATGACAAGCTCTCTGATCCTCACCCTCAGCTGCTTGACAACCTCTCTGATCCTCACCCTCGGATGCTTGACAACGTCTGTGATCCTCACCCTCGGCTGCTTGACAACCTCTCTGATCCTCACCCTCGGCTGCATCGAGTTACTCTGCCTCCTGCCATGGGCTAGTCCCACACACCCGACCCTCACACTTTTGTATACTCTGGTTCCTCTTTGCTCTGACCTCCCCCCCTTGTCTTCACGCCACCTTCCTCTACCACCAGCAAGGCAATCGACCCTCTCTTCCTCACTGTCTCCACGCACCGGTACCCAGCCTTACAAATACCAAGTTATCATTACCTTACCAACCATCAACTCCATCTCTACTCGGCTTCTGTCTCCGTGTGTTACGGATGGCACTGTCTCCCTTCCCCAGACGTGGGGTTCAGTCCACCGTCAGCCAGTCCCCTCTGAAATGGGCAAGGTTCTCCTGTTCTCTCACCACCTACCCCTAGTCTCATCACAGTCCATAAACCCCATCCACGGTAAGGTCCTGCCAGCCTTGTACCCTCTACCCCTCTACCGCACTGCCGGCCAGGCTCTGCCCTACCCCGAGTCCTTCCCTCCTCCTCCTCCTCCTCCTGCGGGTGTTCAAGAAGCCAGGGGTGGATCATCCCAGATCATCTGTTGACATGGAATGTTCTTTCACAGTCGAGACGCGAGTTGCCAACTGCCCTGCCCAACTCGCTAATATTTTACGCCTCCCACCATCGCGTTGCCCACTTGCCATCGACGCCGACGGAGGAAGCCCGCACTGAACTCGGCCATGGCGGACATACCGTTGCAGGAAATGGTGAGCGTGCGTCCGGTTTGTTAAATCTGGTTGTTGCTGAAGGCCCGGGAGCCCGGACGAGGGAGCCGGCCGTCACATTGTGTTGGCAAACTAGATAAAGGGGATCAGTTCCGCCTAGCCCGTGTTGTTATTGGATTTCCCTTAACGACTCCTCAATGGGCTTCGACTGGCTGAGTGAAGACGCCTCCTCAAGGGGTGGAAGGGGGCGGGATAGGAACCCATGGGGTGTCCCCCTCCGTGGCTGTATCTATGCAGCCGTCTCTCTCGGTTACTGTCTCCCTGTACCTGTCTTATGCTAGCCGTCTGCTTTTCAGCTACATCTTTTGTATTTACGTCTCTCCCTGGTGGTTTATCAGTGTAGCTGTCTCTAGTGGTGTCTCTCTGAGGTAATGTCTCGCCGTGGCTATCTCTTGGGTGCTGTCAGTTCAAATTGTCTCTTCAACCGTTTCTCCGTACGTGCTTTCCCAAGCATTATTTTCAGAGGAGCTCTTTTAGTGGTGGTGTGTTCAGTTGTTGTTCCTCCGAGAACGGTCGTCCGTCGTTTGTTCTCGGTAAGGAATGGTGGTTTGATTTTGTAGTAGTTGTACCTCCGGTAACGTTTGTCCGCCGTTTGCTCTCGGTGATGAATGATGATATGTCTCTGTAGTAGTTGTTCCTCCGGTAAAGTTCATCCGTCGTTTGTTCCCAGTTCTTTTGTCTCTGTCTTGTTTCTGGTCGTGGCTTCTCTTCCTCTCCAGTCGTTACAAGAGACAGGTAGGCAGGTAAAGAACCAGAATACAGCCAGACAAGCACAAGCACACACGTACAAAAGACGACACAAATACATCCCATAAAACTCCTCCAAACACATAAACACACAATCATCCCGTTTTCGATAGTCCACTAGACACAAAACATTATGAAGAAGAAAACTGAACCATGATAGAGAACTGTTGAATTGGCGAGAGAAAATGAGATAGATAATAGAAAATAGAGAGATATGAAATAAAGTCAACTGAGAGGATGTTCAGCAGACATTGGAAAAGCACAGGAAAAAAGGAGGTACAAAATGCGAGAAAACAGAAGACAACATAGAGGGTAAATAGCAACCAAGGGTACACAGAAAACGAAATCCTCAAAGATAAACAAGCCGTAAAGAAAATGTGTAAGGTGGAAAACGGGTGGCTGGAAGGGGGGGGGGGACTGCAGAGCACACAAGGATAAGGCTGGGGATCCTTGCTCCCTAAGGGTTCACTTTACTCTCCAGTAAGTAAGAGTTCTAGCGTTCAATGGGGATTCGAACCTTGGGCCTTTTATTCACGGGAGAGGCGGCCTCAGGGATGGCCGGCAGGGAGGGTGCAAATGGATGCCGTCGGGTGTGGTGGTGGATGACGAGGGAAGGAGGGCTGGATGTCTTAGGTAAACATCAACGTTGTATGGAATGACAATGGATGAAGTACAGTCCGCGTTCCAAGGCATGACATTCCACGTCATGACAGTCCACAACATGACAGTCGGCACCATGACAGTCCACGGCGAGACAGTCCACATCATGACGTTACACAACGTGACAGTCCACTACGTGACAGTCCATAACATGACAGTCTACACCGTGACAGTCCACAACGTGACAGTCCATAACATGACAGTCTACACCGCGACAGTCCAAAACGTAACAGTCCACACTATGACAGTCTACATCAACACGTACTCCATCATCGGAGTCTACTCCATCACACTCAGTTCAGATACAAATCTGCTCCATCACAATATGTTCTGATACAGTCTGTAACATCACCATCTGTTTTTTTATATTGAGTCGCAACACAGTCTGCCCCTTCACGATTTGGCTCATCACTATCACTGACGTCAGATTCTGCACCATGATAGGGGAAAGATAATGGAGACCGCTGAAAGTGGATTGGATGTTAAGGGAATGGAGCAATGCGGTGAGGAACGTAGTGGAGGAGTAAAATGTGGGGTGTTGTGGAGCGTGGTGGAGGAGCAGACTGTGTTGTGTGGTATGGCTTGTGGAGTGAGAGAGAGGCGCGTATTGATGTCGGGTGCTGGCAGTGAGTTGGAAGTGTGTTTTGTGGCGTAGTGTATGGTGGAATCGTAGACTGACGTTGCGTGGTGTCGAGTGTGGAGTGAGGTGGATGTGTTGACTGATGTGGAGTGTCTGGAGCGAGGTGAAGGTGCAGATTGACGTGGAGTGTGTGTGTGTGGAGTGAAATGTAGGGGTTACCCATGTGGGTGGAAAGAAGTGGAGGTGTCGATTGAGGTGGAGATGTGGAGTGAGGTGAGGATGTATAAACGACGTGGAGTGAAGGGGGAGGAGTATGGTATGGGAGGGAGCACGTCAAGCCTTGTAGGACAGGGAGCCACCCCAGTCGATGTTTGTTGGGGGCAGACAAGGGCCTCACCCCAGCGACCACCACTTGTCACTCGGCCATTGTCGCTCGCCGAGGTCGTGAAATTGAACATGAATGATCAGATCGTCTCCCTACTGCTTCCCGAGCCACCAGATATACCATGCGTTCCCTCCCCCTTTGTCGCTACAGTTTCCCCCGCTTTTCGGTGAGGTTCGAGATCCGTGGGGCCTAATTGTGATCACCCCCGGAGCTGAGGGTCGCCCACAGAGGGAGGGAGGGACTGAGGGTCCGCCCGAGATCGGCTTGGGAGGAAAAGTATCAGTTTCCATCATGTCGAAGAATGTCCCACCCTCCTCCGCCGCCGCCGCAACCACCCTCCTCCCTCATCATCTCAGTTACCGCGACACTAAAGTGGACAACCGCACGTCAGTTTGAATTCTCCCTACCCTCTCCCCCCCTCCCTTTCCCGGGGGCCCTGGGGCTCAGCCGAGCGACCATCAATAACAAACGACGGACAAGGTGCGCACCGACCCCGACCTCCCCTCCTACTCCTCCTCCATCTCAACCAGTCGTCCCTTCGCTGCTGGCGACTCGTCGCTTGTGCTTATCGTCCAGAATACATCTCGGGAATGTCTCTCAAGTGCTTCCGACGAGCCGGCGAGAAGCGGATTCAGTCGTCCCCAAGAGAAACTATGCTCAGCGGTTCGATTCCCTCAAGTCAGGGGGGGTTTGCGGACGCCCAGGGAGGCCCAAGTGGGGGATAATCAGCAAATTACCTTCCTGACCCCAAACACAATCGGAAAATTACTTGGTGCTCCTTAGATCTGCCGGGTTGTTGGCCCCTGGGGAGCTGTCGGCTCGTTTTAATTGCCCACTCGAAGGTGGAAACAAGAATAAGAAACGAGTTTGGAAACCCATTTTCCCCAAGAATTTTCTTCAAAGTTATGGGCGCCTCTCTTTTCTTGAGGGAAATTTATGAGGTACGTTATGTTGATGTGAGTGTTCTTCGGTGCTGAAAATGGAAACCGAAACGGACTTTTGAAAGGGATGGAGAACTGACTCTCTGGTGGGAGGCTGGTAGATGGTGATGGCTGTAGACAAGAGCGGAACATCCCCGTGACGCTTTAGTGAAAGCAAATTTCCATTGTTCCGCGCCGCCCCCTACCCCTGGTTGCCTGAGCCACAATGAATACTAATTCTCAAACCTTCAGGAACTCTCCTAATTTATCTTGAAATTAAAGAACATAGAAAGTAATATAATATCAATTTTTAAGTCCAGAACGACGTAAAGTTTCTAAGGGTTAAGGATGAGAAGTTTTCCTGAAGTGTAGCGGAAGGTAGTTAGTCTTGAGGGAAGGTGTACCTCTGGCATGTCTCGGGGTCGACAGATCAGCTTTGACAGGACAACACACAAAATGGCCGCTGCGGTCACCTAAGCCTGCCTTGTGGGTTCCCTACAATTCTTCCTCTCTTTCTCTCCCCCGTTTTCTCCCTCTCTCTCTCTCTCTCTCTCTCGCTCTCTCACTTTTCTTCTTCGACGAACCCCCTCCTGGTTTGGGGGGTGGGGGGTGGGGGTGGGGGGTGGGGGGTTGTGGGAGCGTCGAGGGGCGGTTTCGTCAACTTGACCCCCGCATCACCGACAAAGGTGTCCCTTTCGTAGGCCGATGTTGGCAACACGTCTTGAAACACGGGGACGTAATTTACGACCCACATAAATCACGGGAACGTAAACCCTCAGAGGAGACATTAAACCCATGAGGTATTGGCTCGTGAGTGCTTGCCCAACCGCCATTACATCTGATTTCTCTTCCTTAACCACTCGAGCTGTACACTCGGGAAAACGTCCTCAATGCTCACATCTGAACAGCCTATGGCTTTCGAGTACACTTGGTAGCCAAGGCCTCCGACACACTGGGGCTTGGGACCCCAGCATACCAGGGGCCTGAGACCCCAGCACACCTGGGGACGGGACCCCAGCACACCTGGGGCCTGGGACCCCAACACACCTGGGGCCTGGGACCCCAGCACACCTGGGGACAGGACCCCAGCACACCTGGGGACAGGACCCCAGCACACCTGGAGGTAAGGGGGACCGGGACGTCCGAAATGTGGAGTTTGGGTCCCACGAGACATCAGAGCCTTGGGCGCTGGGGCTCCCTACCAGACATGAGCATTGGGACCCATTACACGCTCTGAGACTGGGACACCGCTGCTCCCGGCGTGGCTGGGACCCCTGTCACAGGCGGTGGCCACAAATCACTTCAGTTCACACATGAATGATGCCTAATGCCGGGTCCGACGCGCCCAACCCGCGCGCCGGGACCACACTCTCGTAGTATAACTGGACGAACTTACGCGGAAGAATGGTATCGCCAGCGCACTCGTCTGGGTCATCACTCCGACCTTAAGCACTCATATGGGGCAACTCTGCGACCTACACATGCACTCTGAATTTCGCACTCATACTGGGCAATGATGTGACCTATATTCTCACAGGAGGTACTACTGCAGAACAGACAAAAGCAGGCAGATACACAGATAGACGAAGAAAGAGACTTTATGCAAGTAATTGCCACTAGAGTTTGTCAAATGGCAGGACTGTCGCGTAGCGTTCGCCGCTAAAAGCCTAGATTTGTGAAGAAAGAGTCGAGTGAGTTGACATGTTGCCGAGTGTTATTAGACAGATGGAGAGACTGTCTGTGGACAAAGTCAGCACCACCACGATTGGTGAGGCAGAAAGAAAAAGGTCACTTACCCCGGGGGGGGGGAAAAAGAATGAAACCTGACGCCCACTGCAGTGCTCTCTCACCGCAGAGCCTTCACTAACCCTCCCGATAAGAGAGAGAAAGAGAGAGACGTTTCCTCATTATGACGTACACTCGCCTCAACATATACACACACTCCGGGCTACTCCCACCTCAGACACGCTCGGCAGGGACATGACAGCATCAGCAGTAGTAGTAGTAGACCAGCACACTTAAGCAGGACACAATGGCTTTACGTGTCCAAATACAGCCGCCCAAACACACACCAACACGCCAGAGGACGCTAATGCACCACAGATACTTGGAGAGACGGGGACACCGCAGCTGACAACGCTCACAACTCCGCTCTACACACCCACCCCAAACATCCCCGGGAGACGCACCCCACACGAGCAACGCACTCTCCAGAGCGGAGGGGGAGGGAGAGAGACCCGCGAGACGAGAGGAGGTTGCGTCTGGGGAGCGCGTTGCGGCGGCGGGTAAGGTAATTAATGAGTCACCATCCCTGTTACCTGCGCTGGTGTCGCCACAAGTCCTTCCCACGGCGATGATCGCGGCGGATACGCGGGAGGGGTCCGCGCACAACGGGGTGACCAGAAGGAGGAGGAGGAGGAGGAGGAGGGGGGGGAGTTGCAGGACTCGGTTTAGGAGGGGGAAATGGCTGTCGATCTCCCCTCCCTCGTTGCGTCACGTCGACCCAACAACATGGCGACGTGAAAGACGTCCCAGCCGTCCTAACTCGGTTCCTGCTGGCGGAGGACCCACCTGAAGGGCCCTTCCCGTAGCGTCCAGCAATTTGACGGAAATCGCGTACATCACCAACAGTAAGACAGCTTGTACCAACACAGCCGAGACGGAAAGGATTTGCACGGTGGATTGAAGACTTCGAGTCCTTAGTACTGACCAAGAGTACCTGTTACGTGAACAGCACCGCCATTACATGAACGTTAGGTAATTCCTGAAGAACGTACTACCAACACACACACACACACACACACACACACACACACACACACACACACACACACACACACACACACGCACACACTCACACACACACACACACACACACACACACACACACGCACACACTCACACACACACACACACACACACACACAGACAGACGCACACACGTGTGTGTGCATGTGTGTAATGAACCTCTTTAGATTTCTACGAGAAAGTGAGTTCCGTTTTAGACGATAGAGGAAGGCTGTGTGGATTGTGTGTGTGTGTGTGTGTGTGTGTGTGTGTCTGGACTGCCGGAAAGCATTTGACACTTACCACCTACGAGGATGGGTGGAGAACTTGGATCCCAAGGCAGGAATAACGGCCAGATAAGGCTAGGGCCATCCGCCACTGGGAGATATAGAGATTCCCACACATCTTGTACTCATGTGCGGCAGTAAAGCGGTATGCATGTGTGTCAACACCACGCGTCAGAATTTTGATGCATACTCAAAAAATCATTTTCAGCACAAAATACTTTTAAAATTTCATTTTTTACATTTTTTTAATTACTGGTGGAGTAAAAAAACCAATGGCAAAATATCATGAACTGAAAAAAAATGAAGAGAAAGTGTAGTAAAAATGTACTTTGATTTGAACTTTGAACTGCGTACAAATACGCAGGAATATGGGCGTAGAATTCAATTCATGGAAGCGTAATGCAACGCAGGCGTTTGATTTAAAGAAAATGTGGAGCGGTATGAAATCTTTGAATTTAAAGAGACAGCTGTACCACACCAAAATTTAAACTTTGGATTTGTGCCCCTCAGATAACAATCTGTTCTGCCTCAGTAAACACAGACTTGCCGTCCTGTGGTTCGTTGATTTACATACCATATTTACACTTGATTTACATACCGCATTTACACTTGATTTACATACCACATTTACACTTGATTTACATACCACATTTACACTTGATTTGCATACCACATTTACCCTAGACTTGTATCCCACATTTACGATCGATTCACATCCCAATTTACATCCAATATTTACATAATTTACACCCTACATTTACACGTGATTTACATCTCACATTTATAGTTAACATACCTTCCGACACGAAATTTGTTCGGCCTCTCGTTCATTTACGTGCTTTCCTTACAGTAGTTTCGGGGGCTCGTCTCTATCCCCACAGCTCGGGACCAAACCCGCCAGTAGTTGGTTACCTGATAGATCAGTCTGGTTATGGTGGTCCATATTGTTTGTGGTGGTCCATATTGTTTGTGGTGGTCCATATTGTTTGTGGTAGTCCATATTGTTTGTGGTGGTCCATATTGTTTGTGGTAGTCCATATTGTTTGCGGTGGTCTATATTGTTTGTGGCGGTCCATATTGTTTGTGGTGGTCCATATTGTTTGCGGCGGTCCATTATGCATTAGCGGTCCATAATGTAATTGTTTGCGGTACATGATATCTCCTTTTCCGGTCAGATTGTTACAGAGGCTCACTGCTGGAGTACAGCAACTCTGTATCTCGCTGTAACTCCGAGGTTCAGGTCATTACATACGGTACAAAAGTTCATTAGAAAATTTTTTGATATATCTCTCGTGAATTTCTCCGGAGTGCCGCCAGAACAGCACCGCTACACAGCACATAACACAGTAAGAACAGCTGAGGCTGCTGTACCCTATGGAAAAAAAGAATATGTATATATAGCCTGGTCGATCTATATTTACAGTCTGGTCGACCTTTATTTACAGTCCGGTCGACCTATATTTGCAGTCTGGTCGACTTATATTTACAGCCCGGTCGACCTATGTTTACAGCCTGGTCGACCTTTATTTACAGCCCGGTCGACCTATGTTTACAACCCGATCGACCTATGTTTACAGCCTGATCGACCTTTATTTACAGTCTGGTCGACCTATATTTACAGTCTGGTCGACCGTCAGACTTGCCACGGAGCAGGGCAGAGGGGGGAGCGGGTAGTTTTGGGCTCTCAAACCGTCCTGCGGGGTTAGAGACAAGCCCTGTAACCACTGTATCAACAGCAGCAGAAGGCCGGATACAGGAGGGGGGGGAGGGTGGTAGGTAGTCCGGCCGCTGTAGTGACCTCTGACCTCTGGGTGATGGTAGATACGGACGGACGGACGGACGAATAAGTGAGGTCACTTAAAAACGCTAGTGTGTACATGTGCACTTTATGAAGTCACTTATTATCTAAGTGTGTCAGTGTACATTATAATGTCACTTTGAAGTTTTGTTTATAAAGTGTGTGTGTGTGTGTGTGTATAAATGATGTTACTAATGATGATAATAATGATTGATTATGTACCTAATTAACTGTAGCCAGTCCGAAGATATTTTGAGAAATTACGGTTTTAGGAGCAATGAGAGGGGTATGTTAAGCTGTTCTTACGCTAGTATGATAGTTAATGTATAAGCGGTCTGTGCCAACTGGGATGGGCTCCGTGTGGTTTGTGGCGCTGAACTGAACTGCAACCCAGGGGTGGAGGGATCCCTCGCGGTGGCAGGAGGAGGTGACGGTGGCGGGGATGGTGTTGTTCTGCAACCCAGGGGACGAGGGATCTCTCGTGGTGGCAGGAGGAGGTGACGGTGGCGGGGATGGTGCTGCAGCTTCTTCCCGAACTGTAGGATGAGGTTAGTCAGGGTCGGGAGTACCAGTGTTTTGAGCGCCTCTCGATAGGTGGCGTGAGAGGGGGAGCCAGGATGGTCTCGCGTGCCTTCTTCTGCACCTTCTCCAGCAGCTCCTGTTGTGTGGTGGGCAGGGAGGGGGACCAGGCGGGGGAGGAGGAGGAGGTGGAGGTGGAGGTGGTGGAATAACGAAAGTCGTGTGGATGTTCTTGAGTCCAGGTGGAGGGAGGCCAAGCGTCTGGAGTCTGCGGAGGGAATGTAGAGACGATGACAGCCGGGGGACCCGATGATGGCGCTGCCGTGCTCCTCCCAGCTGAGTTTTATCGACCAGAGTGACACCTGGAAGCTTGGCGGACTGGTCGACCTGGTGGGGACCGGGGCCTAAGCAGTACATGGCTGGTAGCACTGCTGACGTGCGCGGTGGAGTGGTTGGCGGCGATCCAGCTGTGGAGAGCTGTTAGAGTGGACAGATCTGCCATACCTCCGTCAGGCAGGTCCTCCATCTATCAGGGCAGTAGCTGTGAGGACGAGGAAGCAAAGGGGTTCTATATTTGTGCCCCTTGTGGGAGGACGCCACTGATGAGGAGGGGTCTACGTAGAAGGTGGATGTGGGGCCCTTCGCCAGCAGACAGCTAGGTGAATGCCCATGGACTGAGTGCATCGGTGATGGCAAGGGTGAAGCGCACATCTCATAGGAGCAGGTGGGTGGAGGCAAGCACAGAGCGTACAGTGGGTACAGTAAGTGGACACACGAGGGGGACAGGTGGGCCCGAGTGGGGTCCCCAGGGACCCCGTGGGGTAATGATACAGAAGGTGTCCAGGGTACAGCACATACGAAGGATACATAGGAGTATTGTCTGTGACATGAAACGAGTCACAGTACGCGGGGTATATCTTAGAGTATAGCAGGGTATGTCATTGGGTATATCCTCCAGAACATCAGTTGTCAGGGGAGTGTTCAGAAAGCCCTCATTTACCCCAGGAGACCTGAAATCACTCATACTGCGGAAGTCGACAGTGTAATGATCCAGTCTATGTAGTCTACCAGGCGCAGAGCTGAGCTAACAATCTGAAGTGCTTGTTATACTTTCGTCTAAATTTGCCAAACGTACCTGTGGCCCGTAGACGTAATCTGGCACTCACAGTATCACACTGTCTGCTGCAGTGCCGTCCATACTGGTAAAGCTTTCAGCCTGTCCCTTAGAGCTCTGAATCCTGGGGGAACTGTGGCCCTAGTTAAACCGTCTCTGGCGTGAGGGAAGGAGACAAGCATATTTAGCAGGGTTTACTCCCATCGTGGGCCAGGATCCTTCACGTCCAGCACGTAAAGGCGTCCCTAGGAATGGGGGTACATCTACGGGCGTGAGGTGGTCGTCACTAAGGCGTTTGCGCTGTTGCCTGACGACGGCGCCCGCTGTGACTCCCCCACAAAGCCTCGTTGTGGCTAACCAGGCCCGAGGCTTCGACGGGGCCAGATACGGCAGGAGCGACAGGGGGTCCTGCGTCTCTCTCTAGGCTCCGACGGACGAACTCCAGAAGGCAGGCTAGGCAGCGTGTGTGTGTGTGTGTTAATTAACATATACAGTTGAAGTGTATGTTAAAGATCTTGTCTTAATGGCCTCCTTGACTTCGGGGTGTTCTTTGAACCCGCCAGCACACGCACAAAGTCATGGGCCAGCCTTCGTCAGCGTGTGTGTGTGTGTGTGTGTGTGCCCCCCTGACCCGGCCTGATGTCGGCTCCTCCTCTGGCCCTAGAGAGAGAGAGAGGGGAAGGGGGGGGGGACGGGGAGGGGAGGTGGGGCGGCGGAGCAGGGCCGTAGTGGCCCTTGTGTTGCAGATGGCTGAGGGGGGGGGGGGCTGTTCGCGAGCGCGCGCGCGCGCGTGTGTGTGTTTATGGCTCCTGCTGCAGGAGGCGTCGAGGTCTTTCAGAGACACCAGGAAGCAGTGTGGGTATCGTCATCTCTTTCCCTCCTTCCCTACTCAAAGTATCCGACGGAGGAGCAGACGGGGGCGGGCGGCGGGAGGCGGGAGGACGGCCACTGCAGCAGCAGCAGCAGATGAAGCGATCAGCCCGACAAATGAAGTTATTTCAGCCGGCGAGTGCCTGGCGGGGAGAGGGGAGGGAGCAGGGAGGAGGAGAAGAAGAAGAAGTTAGGTCCTGAATGAAGTTATTAAAGCCACCAACATCTTCAGCAGTGCCTGGGTGGCTGGCTGGGCAGGGCAGGGCAGGGCAGGAGACGGTGAAGTCATCATGTCAGATTGTGAATGAAGTTATTAGTGTGTGGACTCCGGCGGCCCCTTCCTTGCCCCGCCACGCACCGCCTCCCCCTCCTACTCGACGTCTGGTGTTCGCTGGCTTGTTCCTTCTTCTTCTTCTTCTTCTTCTTCTTCTTCTTCAGCCTTGTGTGGTCGACACACACAGACACACGCACACAGACGCTGGTCAGTGTGTACGGACAGACGGGTAGTCCTCCTCCTCCTCCTGCACCTGTCGGCCCCATAGCACCCCATTTCGTTCAAACAAACACCTCCCTCTCGCACGGCCACTTCGACGGCTGTCGTCTTCCCTTCCCTCTCCTCCCGGGTGTGTGTGTGTGTGTGTGTCTGTCTGTCTCTCTCTCTCTCGCCTCTAGAGGCAATTAAGTAGACAGAAAAAGGGAAATTAGAATTAAGTCCTTTGAGAGAGAGAGAGAAACCCAGGCCTGTGTGTGTGTGTGTGTGTGTGTGTGTGTGTGTGTGTGTGTGTTTGGAGATACAATAATGTTTGAGTGTGTATGTCTGCGTCCACAGCTGTGAATTATCTTAGATATATATTAACCCGACGCCTCTATTACCCGACCACCCCGCCAAACTCGCCCTTATCAACTGGTCTTTATAAACCGGTAAATAATAGAACTTTTTTGCCCCCACAATCCGAAGTTCCGAGAAGGGGCTGCTCGGTGCACCTCCCTACCCCGATCGCCAGCGTCCGTCCCACCAAATTGCCTCATTATGTGATTGAAGTGTTTAGTTGTTTATGACGCTAACGAGCGACATGCTTGCCGCCCGGGTGTTTTCTCCTGTTACTCTTTTTTCTTTTTTTATGACATAACTACCGAATTGCTCGTTGAAAGGCTAACGGCGCAAAACGACTTAAAAACCCGTGTCGGCCGTAATTGGGCAAATTGCTTGCAATAGATTATTCAATTGCCTCTTTGATTGTTTTATCGTTTTATTTACCGAAGTGCTCCTTCGGGGGGGGGACACAAAAAAGAAAAAAGAAGAACAGCGTGTTCTCGGACGTGAACATATAACACAATTACGACTTCGGGTCACACACACGGGAGTGGCCGAGGCAGGGTCGTGCATCGAACCCGGGTCCTCTGGTGTGTGTGTGTGTGTGTGTGTGTATCTGGAGGACGATGATGACGACCCCGCCATGGCTGGCCACCCACCACTGCGATCTCTCTCTCTCTCTCTCTCTCTCTACCCCTCCTCCCCCCCAATCCCCCCCCCACAAGAAACTCCTGCCGGACTCTGCCTCGGAGATGGGAGAGTTCGTGGGTGTCCTGTGGGCTGGGATGCAGAGTTTGAGGAGGGGTGGGGGTGGGGGGAGAGGGAAGGGGAAGAGGGGGAAGGGTGGGGGGGGGGACTTGCATGACTCTTCCCAGTTTTGCACACACCCCACACACACACACACACACACACACACACACACAGCCCCCTTCCCCCCCCCAGCCCCCCCTCCATCGTTAGCATTCCAGTCTTGTTTGTCATGTTGTGTCTGTTTGTTGATGTTTGTGCGAGCGTCGGTACTACTACTTCTACTTCTACTACTACTACTGCTCGTAGTAGTAGTAGTAGTGAAAGTAGTTTCTCTCATAAGCCTTTTCGAAATTGGGAATCCCCAAAGATGTAGTTCGGCTGCTGGCTCATAGATGGGTAGGATTAAAATGTGAATCCCCCTGAGATGTACATAGTTTGGTTGTTGGTCCATAGATGGTATTGTTAGGATTTTAAACCCCCCCCCCCCCTTGAGACGTAGTTTGGCTGCTGGTCCATAGATGGCAGGGTTAAGAGAGAGAGAGAGAGAGAGAGAGAGAGAGAGAGAGAGACGAGAGACGTAGTTTGACTGCACACCCATAGATGGCAGGGCTAAGATATGAAACCCCCTTGAGACGTAGTTTGGCCACAGGTCCATAGATGGCAGTCCCACTCATAAACAGGTTATTAAACGGCCGTTTATACTCTCTAATGGCCTCTTATCCTCTTCTTTAATGGCTGCTTGATCCTCTTTTAACACTGCGAGAGAGAGAGAGAGAGAGAGAGAGAGAGGGGGGTGAGGGAGGCCCACTTTTGCGGTCGTTTAAAAGCTGTTTCTTTACGAGAACTGATCAGCTCGTTCAAGTAGACGGACGCTGAATGGATGATTTTCCACTAACTCTCTCTCTCTCTCTCTCTCTCTCTCTCTCTCTCTCTCTCTCTCTCTCTCTCTCTCTCTCCC
>JAYMFT010087597.1:0-14112 GCA_038088735.1 Panulirus argus | reverse complement strand
TCACTGATTTCTCACACATTCGTATATTGTATTAAGATTTACACTGGTTTCTCACACATATTTTGTTGAGGTTTATCCCTCATTGGTTCTTTATATACTATTAAATTGTGTAGAGGTTTATCCCTTACTGGTTTCTCAGACGCTCTGTTTTTGTATTGAGGATTACACTTCACTGGTTTCTGGCACACACTCATGTCTCATGAGTTTTATCCTTCACTGGTTTCTGACACATATTCCATTGTGTTTTATCGATCACTGGTTGCTGACAGACTGTCATGTTGCATGAGTTTTATCCTTCACTAGTGTCTGACACACTCATATTGTACTGTGTTATCGTTCACTGGTTTCTGACACTCGCTCATATTGCATGAGTTTTATCCTTCACTGGTTTCTGACAAACTCATATTGCATTGAGTGTTATCGTTTCACTGGTTTTTGACACATTCTCATCTTGAATTGAGTTTTATATTTCAGTGATTGCTGACATACTTTCATACGGTATTCAGTTTTAACCTTCAATCTTTTCTCATGCACTCTTATTCTATTGAGGTTTATCCCTCTCTGGTTTCCCACACACTCTAATATTATATTTAGGTTTGTCCCTCACTGGTTTCTCATTCTCTTTCATATTGTTTTGAAATTTTTCTCTCTCTGGTTTCTCACATACTCGCATATTGTATTGAGCTTTATATCTCAATGGTTTTTCACACATTCGCATATCTTGTTGAGGTTTATCGTTCATTGATTTTTCACACACTCTGAAATAGTATTGAGGTTTTTCAACAATGGTTTCTCACACACTCTCATATATTACTGAGATTTATCTCACTAGTTTCTCACACACTCTCATATTGAGGCTTATCCCTCTCTGATTTCTCACACATTCGCATAATTTATTGAGGTTTATCAATCAGAGGTTTCTCACACACTCATATTTTATTGAGGTTTATCCATTAGTGGTTTTTTTTTATATACTATTAAATTGTGTAGAGGTTCATCCCGCTGGTCTCTCGCAGTCTCATTTTTTATTGAGGTTTATCCCTCACTGGTTTCTGACACACTTTTATATTTAATTTAGGTTTATCCCTAACTGTTTTCTCACAAGGTGTGATATTGTTTTGAGGATTATCCCTCACTCGTTTCTCACACGCTCTGATATTGTATTAAGGTTTTCGACACATTCATCTTGCATTGAGTTTTATCGTTCACTGGTTTCTGACACACTCTCATATTGCACGATTTTTATCCTTAATTGGTTTATCCATTAGTGGGCTTTTTATATACTATTAAATTGTGTAGAGGTTCATCCCTCATTAGTTTCTGACACACTCATATTGCATTGAGTGTTATCGTTTCGCTGGTTTCTGACACATTCTCATCTTAAATTGACTTTTATATTTCAGTGGTTTATCCCTAACTGTTTTCTCACAAGGTGTGATATTGTTTTGAGGTTTACACCTCACAGGTTTTTGACACTCATCTTGCATTGAGTTTTATCGTTCACTGGTTTCTGGTACACGCTCATATTGCAGGAGTTTTATCCTTCACTGGTTTCTGACACACTCATATTGCATTGAATTTCATCGTTGATTGGTTTCTGACACACTCTCGTCTCACTGGTTCCTGACACATTGTTATCGTTCACTGGTTTCAGACAGTCATATTGCATGAGATTTTTCCTTCGCTGGTTACTGACACACATATTGCATTGTGTTACTGTTCACTGGTTGCTGACACACTCATATTGCATCGAGTGTTATCGTTCACTGGTTTCTGACACACTCATATTGCATTGTTTTATCCTTCATTGGTTTATGACACACTTTCATACGGTATTAAGTCTTAACCTTCAATGGTTTCTCATGCACTCTTTTATTGTATTGAGGTTTATCCCTCACTGGTTTGCACACACTCTAATATTGTATTTAGGTTTCTCATTCTTTTTCATATTGTTTTGAAATTTTTCCCTCACTGGTTTCTCACATACTAGCATATTGAGCTTTTTATCTCAATGGTTTTTCAGACATTCGCATATCTTGTTCAGGTTTATCACTCATTGATATTTCACACTGATATTGTATTGAGGTTTTTCTACAATTGTTTCTCGCACACTCTCATATATTACTGAGATTTTTCTCTCACTAGTTTCTCACACACTTTAATATTGTTTTGATATTGATCCTTTACTGTTTACTGACACAATCTCATATTGTACTGAGGCTTATCCCTCTCTGATTTCACACATATTCGCATAATGTATTGAGGTTCATCTGTCAGAGGTTTCTCACACACACTCATATTTTGTTCAGGTTTATCCCTCAGTGTTTTTTTTTAATATACTATTAAATTGTTTAGATGTTTATCCCTGTCTTGTCTCTCGCAGAGTCTCATTTTTTATTATTAAACTGTTTTCCCACAAAGTATCATTGTTTTGAGGTTTATCCCTCACTGGATTCTCACACGCTCTGATATTGTATTGAGGTTTACACCTCACAGGTTCTTGACACACTCATATTGCAGTGAGTTTTATCATGCACTGGTTTCTGACACACTCTCATATTGCATGAGTTTTATCCTTCACTGGTTCCTGACACACTCATATGGCATTGTGTTTTTTCGTAAACTGGTTTCTGACAAACTCTCATGTTACACTGCTTTCTGACACTCATATTTGTATTGAGTGTTATCGTTCACTGGTTTCTCACACACTCATATTGCATGAGTTTTATCCATTACTGTTTACTGACACACGCTCATACTGCAGGAGTTTTATCCTTCACTGGTTTCTGACACACTCCTATTGCATTGTTATCGTTCACTGGTTTCTGACACACTCATATTGCATTGAGTTTTATCCTTCACTGGTTTCTGACAATCATATTGCATTGAGTCACTGGTTTCTGACACATTCTCATATTGCATTGAGTTTTATCTTTCACTGGTTTCTGACACACTTTCATACGGTATTAAGTTTTAACCATCAATGGTTTCTCATATTCTCTTTTATTGTATTGAGGTTTATCCCTCACTGGTTTCCCACACACTCTAATATTGTATTCACTCTCATATTGCATGAGTTTTATCCTTCACAGGTTACTGACACACTCATATTGCATTGTTATCTTTTACTGGTTCCTGACACATTCTCATATTGTATTGAATTTTATCATTCACTGGTTTCTGACACACTTTTTTTGCATTAAATGTTATCGATCACTGGTTTCTGACAACCTTATATTGCATTGAGGTTTATCCTTCACTGGTTTCTGACACATATTGCATTGTGTCACCGATCAGTGGTTTCTGACACATTCTCATATTGCATGGAGTTTTATCTTTCACTGGTTTCAGACACGCTTTCATACGGTATTGAGTGTTAACCTTCAATGGTTTCTCATGCACTTTTATTGTCGAGTTTTATCCCTCACCGGTTTCCCACACACTCTAGTATTGTATTTAGGTTTATCCCTCACTGGTTTCTCATTCACATTCATAATGTTTTGAAATTTTTCCCTCGTTGGTTTCTCACATACTCGCATATTGTATTGAGCTTTATATTCTTTTGAAATTTTTCCCTCCCTGGTTTCTCACATTCTCGCATATTGTATTGAGCTTTATATCTCAATGGTGTCTCACACATTCGCATATCTTGTTGAGGTTTATCACATCGATTTTTCACAAACTCTGATGTACTGAATTTTCTCCACAATGGTTTCTCACACAATCTCATACATTACTGAGATTCATCTGTCACTCTAATATTGTTTTGAGGTTGATCCTTCACTGTTTTCTGACACAATCTCATATTGTATTAAGGCTTATCCCTCTCTGATTTCTCACACATTTGCATAATGTATTGAGGTTTATTCCTCAAAGGTTTTTCACACACTCATATTTTTTGAGGTTTATCCGTCAGTGGTTTTTTATATATGCTATTAAATTGTGTAGAGCTTTATCCCCATCTTGTTTCTCGCAGACTCATTTTTTATTGAGGTTTATCTCTCTGTTTTCTCACACACTTATATATTGAATTTAGGTTTATCACTAATTATTTTCTCACAACGTGTCGTACTGTTTTGAGGTTTATCCCTCACTAGTTTTTCACACGCTCTAATATTGTATTAAGGTTTACACCTCACAGGTCTTTGACACATTCATATTGCATTGAGTTTTATAGGTCACTGGTTTCTGACACACTCTCATATTGCATGAGTTTTATCCTTCACTGCTTCCTGACACATATTATATTGAGTTTTATCGTTGACTGGTTTCTGACACACATATTACAATGAGTTTTATCGTTGAATGGTTTCTGACACACTCATATTGCATTGAGTTTTATCCTTCTCTGGTTACTGACACATATAGCATTGAGTGTCATTGATCACTGGTTTCTGACACACTTTCATACGGTATTGAGTCTTAAACTTCAATCTTTTCTCGTGCACTCTTTTATTATTTCCATACACTCTAATTTTGTATTTAGGTTTATCTCTATCTGGTTTCTTATTCTCTCATATTGTTTTGAAATTTTCCCACATTGGTTTATCACACATTTGTATATCGTTGAGGTTTATCACTCTTTGATTTTTCACACACTCTGATATTGTATTGAAGTTTTTCCACAATGGTTTCTCACACACTCTCATATATTATTGAGATTTATCTCACTAGTTTCTCACACTCTAATATTATTTTGAGTTTGATCACTGTTTTCTGACACAATCTCATACTGTATTGAGGCTTATCCCTCTCTGATTTCTCACACATTCGCATAATGTATTGATGTTTATCCCTTAGAGGTTTCTCACACACTTATGTTTTGTAGAGGTTTATCCCTCAGTGAGTTTTCTATATTCTATTAAACTGTGTCTTGTTTCTCGCAGAGTCTCATTATTGGTTTTTCACACACTTTTATACTGACTTTAAGTTTATCCCTAACTGTTTTCTCTCAAGGTGTCATATTATTTTGAGGCTTATTCCTCACTGGTTTCTCACACGCTCTGATAATATATTGAGGTTTACAACTCACATTTTTTTTGACACACATATTGCATTGAGTTTTAATGTTTTATCCTCCACTGGTTTCTGACACACTCATATTGCTTTGTTTTTTTCGTTCACTGGTTTCTGACACATATTGTATTGAGTGTTATCGTTCACTGGTTTCTGACATTCTCGTACTGCATTGAGTTTTGGTTCACTGGTTTCTGACAATTTCATATGGTATAGAATTTAACCTTGGATGATTTGTCATACATTATTCTATTGTATTAAGGTTCATCCCTCACTGGTTACTCATTCATTTTCAAATTCTTTTGAAATTTTTCCCTCACTGGTTTCTCACATACTCGCATATTGTATTGAGCCTCATATTTCAATGTTTTTTCACACATTCGTATATCTTGAGGTTTATCACTCATTCATTTTTCACACACTCTGATATTGTATTGAGGTTTTTCCACAATGGTTTCTCACACACTCTCATATATTACTAAGATTTACCTCTCACTCGTTTTGAGGTTGATCCTTCACTGTTTTCTGACACAATCTTGTATTGAGGCTTATCCCTCTCTGATTTCTCACATTCATAGTTTGTTGAGGTTTATCCCTCAGTGGATTTTTTTTTTTTTTGTGTAGAGGTTTATCCCTGTCTTGTTTCTCGAAGAGTCTCATTTTTTATTGAGGTTTATCCCTCACTGGTTTCACAAACACTTTTATATTGATTTTAGTTTTATCATTGTATTGAGGTTTATCCTTCACTGGGATCTCACACGCCCTGATATTGTATTCAGGTTTACACCTCACAGGTTTTGGACACAATCATATTGCATTTTTATCGTTCACTGGTTTCTGACACACTCTCATATTGCATGAGTTTTATCCTTCACTGGTTTTTGACATACGCTCATATTTCCTGTTTCATCCTTCACTGGTTTCTGACACACTCATACTGCATTGAATATTAACGATGACTGGTTCCTGACACACTCATATTGCATTGAGTGTCATCGTTCACTGATCGCTGACACTCATATTGCATTGAGTTTTTTCTTTCACCTTGAATGGTTTCATATACACAATTTTATTGTATTAACATTTATCCCTCACTAGTTTCCCCCACTAATATTGTATCTACGTTTATCCCTCACTGGTTTCTCATTCTCTTTCATATTGTTTGAATATTTTCCTTCACGGGTATATCACATACCCGCATATTGTATTGAGCTTTATATCTCAATGGTTTCTCACACATTCGTATATCTTGTTGAGGTTTATCCCTCACTGGTTTCTGACATATGCTAAGATTGTATGAGTTTCTGACACACTCATACTGCCTTGATTATCGAAATATGGTTTGTGAAACACTTTCACTGGTTTTTGACACACTCATTTTGCATTGTCATCGTTCACTGGTTCCTGACACACTCTCATATTGCATTGAATTTTGTCTTTCACTAGTTTCTGACACTAATACAGTATTGAGTTTAACCTTTTATTATATTAAGGCTTATCCCTCACTGGTTTCCCACACTAATATTGTATCTAGGTTTATCCCTCACTGGTTTCTCATTCTCTTTCATATTCTTTTGAAATTTTTCCTTCACGAGTTTCTCACATACTCGAATATTGTATTGAGATTTATATCTCAATGGTTTCTCACACATTCACATATCTTGCTGAGGTTTATCCCTCATTGATTTTTCACACACTCTGATATTGTATTGAGGTTTTTCCTTCACAGGTTTCTGATATATTTTCATATTGTTTTGACGTTTATGCCTCTTTTATTTGTCACACACTCTCATATCGTATTGAAGTTTTTCTACAATGGTTTCTCACACACTCTCATATTGTACTGAGAATTATCTCTCACACACTCTAATGTTTTGAGGTTGATCCTTCACTGTTTACTGACACAAGCTCATTTTGTATTGAGGCTTTTCCCTCACTGATTTCTCACACATTCATATAATGTATTGAGGTTTATCCCTCAGAGGTTTCTCACACACATATTTTGTTGTTCTTTATATACTACTAAATTGTGTAGAGGTTTATCCCTCGCAAACTTTCATATTGTATTATTGGTTATCCCTGATTGGTTTTAAACACACTCCTGTATTGTATTGACGTTTATCCTTCATTGTTTTCTCACACCATACTGAATTTAGGTTTATCCCTAACTGTTTTCTCTCAAGGTTGTATATTGGTCTGGTTTCTCACATGCTCTGATTGAGGTTTACTCTCATATTGCATGATTTTTATCCTTCACTGGTTCCTGACACACTCATATTGCATTGAGTTTTATCGTTGACTGGTTCCTGACACACTTATATTCCAATTGTTATCGTTCACTAGTTTCTGACACTCATATTGCTTGAGATTTTTCCTTCACTGTTTTTTGACACACTCATAATGCATTGTGTTATGGTTCACTGGTTTCTGACACACTCTCATATTGCATTGTTTTATCCTTCACTGGTTTCTGACACATTCATATTGCATTGAATGTTATCGTTCACTGGTTTCTGACACACTTATATTGCATTGTGTCATCGTTCACTGGTAACTGACACATTCTCATATTTCATTCGGTTTCAATGGTTTCTCACGCAATCTTTTATTATATTGAGGTTTATTCCTCACTGGTTTCCCACACACTAATATTGTATTTAGGTTTATCCCTTACTGGTTTCTCATTCTCTTTCATATTGTTTTGAAAATTTTCGCTCACTGGTTTCTCACATATTTGCATATTGTATGGAGCTTTATATCTCAATGGTTTTTCACACAATCGTATAACGTGATTTGTCACACACTCTAATATTGTATTGAGGTTTATCCACAATGGTTTCTCACACACTCTCAAATATTACTGAGATTTATCTCTCACTCGTTTCTCACACACTCTAATATTGTTTTGAGGTTGATCCTCCACTGTTTACTGACACAATCTCATATTGTATTGAAGCTTATCCCTCTCTGATTTCTCACACATTCGCATAATGTATTGAGGTTTATCTCTCAAAGGTTTCTCACGCTCATTTTGTTGAGGTTTATCCCTTAGTGTTTTTTTTTATATATACTATTAAATTGTGTAGGTTTATCCCTGTCTTGTCTCTCGCAGTCTCACTATTTATTGAGGTTCAATTCTGACTGGTTTCTCACACACTTTTATATTAGATTTATGTTTATCCCTAACTGTTTTCTCACATGGTGTCATATTGTTTTGACGTTTATCCCTCACTGGTTTCTCATACGCTCTGACATTGTATTGAGGTTTACTCCTTACAGGTTTTTGACACACTTATATTGCACTTTTTATCGTGCACTGGTTCCCGACACACTCATATTGCATTGTGTTTTTTTGTAAACTGTTTGCTGACACTCTCATGTTGCAACATTTTAATTCTACACTGATTTCTGACACTCATATTTGTATTGAGTGTTATCGTTCACTGGTTTCTGACACACTCTCATATTCATGACTGGTTTTTGACACACTCATACTGCATTGAACATTATCGATAACTGGTTTTTGATACATACTTAATTTTATTGCTTTATCCTTCACTGGTTTCTGACCCACTCATATTGCATTGAGTTTTGTCTTTCACTGGTTTCTGACACACTTTCATACACTATTTTTTGGTTTCCCACACTAATATCTAAGTTTATTCTTAACTGGTTTCTCATTCTCTTTCATATTGTTTTCAAAATTTTCCTTCATAGGTATTTCAATGGTTTCTCACACATTCGCATATCTTGGGGTTTCTGACACACTGGTTTCTGACACACGCTAATATTGCATAAGTTTTATCCATCACTGGTTTCTGACACACATACTGCATTGAATATTATCGATGAGTGGTTTCTGACACACTCCTCTATTTTATTGAGAATTATCCTTCACTGGTTTCTGACACACTCATATTGCATTGTGTCATTGTTCATTGGTTTCTCATACATTATTTTATTGTATTAAGGTTTCACTGGTTTCCCAAACTAATAATTTCTCAATCATTCATATTCTTTTGAAATTTTTCCTTCACGGGTTTCTCACATATTCACATAGTGTTTTTTTTTTAAATACTATAAAATTGGTTTTTCGCCGGGTCTTATATTGTATAGTTTTATCCCTCACTGTTTTGTATTGACGTTTATCCCTTATTGTTTACTCACACACTTCATATTCAATTTAGATTTATCCCTAACTGTTTTCTCACAAGGTGTCATATTGTTTTGAGGTTTATCCCTCTCTGGTTTCTCACACGCTCTGATATTCTATTGAGGTTCACACCTTAGGTTTTTGACATACTCATATTGCATTTTTTATCGTTCACTGGTTTCTAACACCCTCTGATTATTGCATGAGTTTTATCCTTCACTGACTCCTGACACACATTGAGTTTTATCGTCGACTGGTTTCTGACACACTCTCATATTCCATGAGTTTTATTCTTCACTACTTCCTGACACTAATATTGCATTGTTATCGTTCACTGGTTTCTTACGCACTCATAGATGAACGATAACACAATATTGCAAAATGTTTTGTCTTTTACTTGTTTCTGACACACTTTCATACGGTATTGAGTCTTTACCTTAGATGGTTTCTCATACAATAAGTGGTTTCCAACATTAATCTTGTATCTAAGTTTATCCCTCACTGGTTTCTCATTCTTTATCATAATCTTTTGAAAATTTTCCTTCACGGGTTTCTCATATACTCCTTTATTGTATTGAGCTTTATATCTCTATGGTTTCTCACACATTCGCATATCTTGTTGAGGTTTATTCCTCATTGGTTTTTGACACTGATATTGCATTGAGGTCTTTAATTCACACATTCTCATATTGTATTGATGTTTTTCCACAATGGTTTCTCACACACTCTCATATTGTACTGAGAATTATTTCTCAATAGTTTTTGAGGTTGATCCTTCACTGTTTACTGACACAATCTCATATTGTACTGAGGCTTATCCCTCACTGGTTTCTCACGCGCTCTGATATTGTATTGAGATTTACACCTCACACATATTGCATTGAATCTTTTTGTTCACTAGCTTCTGACACAATCTCATATTGCATGAGTTTTTTTTTTTTCGTTCATGGTTTCTGAAAAACTCTCTTGGTTTCTAACAGACTCATATTGTATTGCACTGGTATCTGACATACGCTCATATTGCATGAATTTTATCCTTCACTGGTTACTGACCCACTCATACTACATTGAATATTATTGATGACTGGTTTCTGACACACATATTTAATTGAGAATTATCCTTCACTGGTTTCTGATACACTCATATTGCATTGAGTGTCTTCGTTCACTGGTTTCTGACACTCATATTGCATTGAGTTTTGTCTTTCACTGGTTTCTGACACTTTCATACGGTTGGTTTCTCATACACTGTTTTATTGTATTAAAGTTTATCCCTTACTGGTTTCCCAAACTAATATTGTATCTAGGTTTATCCCTCACTGGTATCTCATTCTCTTTCATATTGTTTTAAAAATTTTCCATCACGGGTATCTCACATACTCGCATATCATGAGTTTTATCCCTCACAGGTTTCTGACGTACATACTGCATTGAATATTATCGATGAGTGTTTTCTGACACACTCATATTGCATTGAGTGTCATCGTTCACATTCATATTGCATTGACTTTTGTCTTTCACTGGCTTCCGACACACTTTCATAAGGCATTGAGTTTAACCTTGGATGGTTTCTCATACACAATTTTATTGTATTCAGGTTGATCCCTCACTGGTTTCCCACACTAATATTGTATCTAGGTTTATCTTTCACTCGTTTCTCATTCTCTTTCATATTCTTTTGAAATTTTTCCTTCACGGGTTTCTCACATTCTCGAATATTGCAATGGTTTCTCACACTGATATTGTATTGAGGTTTATCCTTCACTGGTTTCTCATATTGTATTGAGTTTTTTCCACAATGATTTCTCACACACTCTCATATTGTACTGAGAATCATCTCTCGCTAGATTCTCACACACTCTAATATTGTTTTGAGGTTGATCTTTCACTGTTTACTGACACAATATCATATTGATTTCCCTCATTGATTTCTCACACATTCGTATAATGTATTGAGATTTATCCCTCAGAGGTTTCTCACACACATATTTTGTTGAGGTTTTTCCCTCAGTGGTGTTTTATATAGTTAATGCTATATAAAACACCAGAGGTGGTTTTTCGCAGAGTCATATTGTATTGTTCTTTATCCCTCACTGGTTTCTCATAAACTTTCATATTATTTTGATGGTTTTCCGTGATTGGTTTCTAACAAACTCCTGTATTGTATAGACGTTTATCCCTCACTGATTATTCACACACTTCATATTGAATTTAAGTATATCCGTAACTGTTTTCTCACAAGGTGTCATATTGTTTTGAGGTTTATCCCTCACTGGCTTGTCACACGCTCATGTTTTTGACACTCATATTGCATTGAGTTTTATAGTTCACTGGTTTCTGACACACTCTCATATTGCATGATTTTTATCCTTCACTGGTTTCTGACACACTCACATTGCATTGAGATTTATCCTCACTGCTTTCTGACACTCATATTGCATTGAGTGTTATTTTTCACTGTTTTTTTGACACACTCATATTGCATTCTTTATCCTTCACTGGTTTCTGACACACTCATAATGCATTGAATGTCATCGTTAACTGGAATCTGACATATTTTCATGTTGCATTGAGTTTTATCTTTCACTGGTTTCTGACACACTTTCATACTTCAATGGTTTCTCATGCACCCTTAATTGTATTGAGGTTTATCCCTCACTGGTTTCCCACACACTCTAATATTGTATTAAGGTTTATCCCTCACTGGTTTCTCATTCTCTCATATTATTTTGAAATTTTTCCCTCACTGGTTTCTCAAATACTAGCATATTGTATTGAGATTTGTATCTAAATGTTTTTTCAGACATTCGCATATCTTGTTCAGGTTTATCACTCATTGATTTTTCACACACTCTGATATTGTATTGAAGCTTTTCTACAATGGTTTCTCACACATTCTCATACATTATTGAGATTTATCTCTCACTCGTTTCTCACACACTAATATTATTTTGAGGTTGATCCTTCACTGTTTACTGACACAATCTCGTATTGTATTGAGGCTTATCCCTCTTTAGTTTCTCACAAATTCGCATAATGTATTGAGGTTTATTTCTCAGAGGTTTCTCTCACACATATTTTATTGAGGTTTATCACTCAGTGGCTTTTTATATACTATTAAATCGTGTAGAGGTTCATCCTTCTCTGGTTTCTCGCAGAGTCTCATTTTTTATAAAGGTTTATCCCTCACTGGTTTCCCAAACTAATATTGTATCCAGGTTTATCCCTCACTGGTTTCCCTCTTTCATATTCTTTTGAAAATTTTCCTTCACGGGTATCTCACATACTCGCATATTGTATTCAGCCTTATATCTCAATGGTTTCTCACACATTCGCATTATCTTGTTGACGTTTATCCCTCATTGGTTTTTCACACACTGATATTTTATTGAGGTTTATCCTTCACTGGTTTCTGATGTATTTTCATATTGTATTGACGTTTATCCCCCTCTGATTTGTCACACTCATATTGTATTGTTTTTCCAAAATGGTTTCTCACACACTCTAATATTGTACTGAGAATTATCTCTTACTAGTTTCTCACACAATCTAATATTGTTCTGAGGTTGATCCTTCACTGTTTACTGACGCAATCTCATATGAGGCTTATCCCTCACTGATTTCTCACACATTCGTATATTGTATTAAGGTTTACACTGGGTTCTCACACATATAATCCTGTTTATTCCTCATTGGTTCTTTATATACTATTAAATTGTGTAGAGGTTTATCCCTCAGTGTTTCTTTATATACTATTAAATTGTGTAGAGGTTTATCCCTTACTGGTTTCTCACACGCTCTGTTATTGTAATGAGGATTACACTTCACTGGTTTCTGACACACTCTCATGTCTCATGAGTTTTATCCTTCACTGGGTCTGACACTTATTACATTGTGTTTTATCGATCACTGGTTTCTGACAGACTGTCATGTTGCATGAGTTTTATCCTTCACTGGTGTCTGACACACTCATATTGTATTGTGTTATCGTTCACTGGTTTCTGACACACGCTCATATTGCATGAGTTTTATCCTTCACTGGTTTCTGACACACTTTCATAGGAAATTGAGTTTTAACCTTCTTTGGTTTCTCATACACTCTTTTATTGTGTTGAGGTTCATCCCTCACTGGTTGCTTACATACTCTAATATTGTATTTAGGTTTATCCCTCACTGGTTTCTCATTCTATTTCATATTCTTTTGAAATTTTTCCCTCAATGCTTTCTCATATACTCGCATATTGTATTGAGCTTTATATCGCAAATCTTGTTGAAGTTTATCCCTCATTGGTTTTTCATACACTTTGATGTTGTATTGAGATTTTTCCCTCACTGGTTTCTGATATATTTTCATATTGTATTGACGTTTATCCCTCTCTAGTTTTTCATACACTCTCATATTTTATTGAGGTTTTTCCACTCTGTCATATTGTACTGAGATTTATCTCTCACTAGAATCTCACACACTCTAATATATAGTTTTTGTTGATCCTTCACTGTTTTCTGGCGCAATCTCATATTGTATTCAGGCTTTTACCCCTCTGATTTCTCACACATTTGCATAATGTATTCAGGTTTATCCTTCAGAGGTTTCTCACACGCTCATATTTTGTTGAGGTTTATCCCTCAGTGGTTCTTTATATACTTTTAAATTGTGTCGAGGTTTATCCCTCACTGGTTTCTCGCACTCATATTGTCATATATTACTGAGATTTATATCTCACTCGTTTCTCACACACTCTAATATTGTTTTCTGACACAATCTCATATTGTATTGAGGCTTATCCCTCTCTGATTTCTCACATATTCGCATAATGTATTGAGGTTTATCTTTCAGAGGTTTCTCACACACTCATATTTTTTTTGTATATACTATTGAATTGTGTAGAGGTTTATCCCTGTCTTGTTTCTCACACACTTTTATATTAAATTTATGTTTATCC
>JAYMFT010087576.1:0-14112 GCA_038088735.1 Panulirus argus | reverse complement strand
CCAATAACTATGACCTGGCTCATTTCAAGAGACGTTTTTCACTTTCTCAAAAATTTGTAAATACTTTCCCTGTCTGTA
Source organism: Panulirus argus (assembly GCA_038088735.1). Lineage (NCBI taxonomy): Eukaryota > Metazoa > Arthropoda > Malacostraca > Decapoda > Palinuridae > Panulirus > Panulirus argus. The sequence continues at coordinate 14,034 of JAYMFT010087576.1, read as the reverse complement.
TTTCCCCCTTTCTCAGTTCTCTGTATTTCAATTAGGGGCCCAGCCTTGATGTGGACTTTTGTCTGTGACTGGAGCCTTTAACATAAAAGAAAAGACTATCTTGAAAACCCCACATTTTAGGAATAGCTAAGACTGCGTCTAAAAAAACTGGGAGTCCAGTTTAGACGTTGAAATTTCTTTCCTTCTAAAATGTTGCCCCATTTATGCAGTGGATTGGTACATCCTTGTATAGAGTACTGCTCTTACATCTGGGGTGGTTCTAGCTCTTCATCCTTACTTGGTAGAGTTGAGTTGAAAGTAGTCATACTTATTAACTTGTCCAGTCTAACCTTAGATCTTAACCCACTTGCCCTATGCTGCCATGGTGGTTCACTTTCCTTTTGTAGATATTATTTTGGTTTTTGCTCCCGAGAGCTGGCTGCTAGTGTGCCCTCACCACTAACAAGACCACACAGTACTGTTTCTTTCTCTGCACCTCAAACCTTTGGAACTCTCTATCCTCTCTACTCTTTCCTAATAACTATGACTGTGATCTGGCATTTTTTAATTGACATGTTTTTCACATCCTCCAAAATTCATACTTTATGAACTATAGATTGTAAAAGACAAAAAATAACAAAGAAAAATTTGGCACCTAGTCAAAGAAATGTATATATCCTATCATTTCATAACTTTAATAGGGGTACCATTTATTACAGTAAAACCTATGTTATCCATAATTCGAAACATGGAATTGTTCAAGACAGTGTACATTTTTCAGTTTCAGTTAGAAGCAATCCGTTTTCCAAAGGAAATTTGAAAAATGATTAAAGACGTAAAAATATTTTGGATCACTCGCGCACTGCAGGGTGCCACAGCGATTAGTGTACTCACCCACGGTATTTTGTGGCACTGACGATTGTTTACCATCTCCCAAATGCTTTCTGGCATGATGTTGTGTGCTGATCTTCCACAGTTTTGTATTTAGGATTACTATTGTATGACCTCTTTCAAGCATAGTCAGCAATTACCCAGCAGCTCCTCGTAGCCATCTGTGTCTCACGTGAAACACAGGAGGAACATATTAAATAGTGGAAAGAAGATGAGTTGTGCAAGAGGCTGGTTAAGGGTGTCTTAGGCAGAACTTATGAAGGACTTCAATGTTGGCATGACATTTATTTATGACATCACCAAGCCGAAGAAGAGGATAGAGGTATTAGCTTCCATATATTAATATTTCCTTTAGGTAAAATATTTTAGAATATTACAATTAATGAATTGCCTAAGATATAGAAAAAATTAATAACTGGAAATTTTGATAACTGAAACAGCCAATTCCTTAAGCATTTCGGATAATAGAGGTTCTATTGTACTTCCATTATACTGTGACATTACCAAGCTTTCCTTTACGTACCTGCTTGTGCCTTCAACTATCATGTTGGCAAGTTCATAACTGTATCAAGGAAACTTGTTATACATTCTGATATTCATCATTTGTATAACTGATAGTGTTATTACTAGCAAAAGCAAATTGTTGGGTAGGCATAACAAGAGATAACTGATAGTGTTATTACAAGCAAAAGCAAATTGTTGGGTAGGCATAACAAGAGATAAAGATAACTTTACTTTGGTCTACACCATAGCATCTGCATCAGCTGGATTATCCAAGTTGGAACTTGTACAATCTTGAAATATTATATTATGATGTGTCTGTTTAGTCATCATTGTCAAACTCATCTTTACTCAGCATACTGAGAGTGAAAAAACAGTGGAAAGACATAAATAAACCAGACACTTGAACCTCTTTTAAGAGATGCCTCACTTTGATTTCATCAGCTAGACTTCTTGAGTCAGAGCTTTTCTTCTCATAACATGATGTACAACTGCATATATGTGTCTGCATTGTCATAAGTATTATATTCATCATCACTCAGCATATTGGGGGTGAAAAAAGAAAAACAGTAGAAAAGTGAGCAAAAATAAGGCAGACTCTTGCATCTACCCAGGGAAACACCACACCACAGTCATCTTAACAGAAGTATCACCACCGGTGGATTTGTCTCCTGGGAGTGATAGAAAACATATCTAGAATGCTACATGAGTTGAGGTATAGTTTAATCATTTTTAGAATTAAGTGACCTGAGTTAACTTTGGCATTTTCTTGTGCAAACAGATTTCTTTCCAAACCTCGGATGCAGGGCTTTTTTCATACTGAATATCATTTTGGTGCAGAATTATTGTTTGGGGGTTATTAAGTACTTTAATTAAACATTCAAATGTGTACATTAGTTAAAATGTTCACAAGATCCTTGTGATATATCTTGGCTTGAAGAATGAGATGTGAGCAGATGTGGCCATTCTTCATCTGTTCTTGGGGCTACTTCACTAATGCAGGGAACAGTGTTCAAGTATGAAAAAAAAAAATAGTCATTTTATGTGTAGAAGACTTTTATTGTGTTACATTCCAATCATAAAATAAAACATTTTTTTACTTTAATCATTTCCTATGCGGTATTACATTGTTTTTGCAGTTATTCTTTGTAAATTAGATTTGTCTCAGAACCTTAGTAAATAGTGAATTTTTCTTGGTGAATATCATCCTGAGGTTGAAATATTCTTTGGGGGACAAAAGGTATTGCATTTGAGCATTTAGTTTTAATAGGATTGGAAAATTTCATAAGGCTTCATATTTATTGGGTATCTGTTGGCCAGAGGAAGCATTATGATATAGTTTATTTTATCATATCAAGTATCAGAAACTTTCATTATATTATTTTTCAGTACTAAAATAAAAAGATTTTGATGTAAACAGTAAACAAAACCTTCATTTATTCCTTTTCCTATTTTAGTTTGGGAAATAGATTTGCTTCAGAACCTCAATGTAGGATACATTGTTCTTGCTAGTATTATTATGGGACAAACAATGTTTACATGCCATTAAGTCCTATAATTAAGACAAATAATTATCTAAATAGGATTAAAAACTTTTGTGTGAATTCACTTCATAATTATATGATTTAATTGGTAGGTAGTAGTTGGTAGGCAGCCATCGACCAGGGAGGTATATTATCAGTACTACCCTCCTGGGTATCAGGACAGTTAGTGACATCTGCTTAGTAGGCCAGCACTTTAGTGGTTGTCAAGTTGTACTCCTCTGACCCAGGTAGCTGTCTTTTCTTTCTGCCTCACAAACATGTGGACTACTGGCGTTCTCTCTACAAACACAGTCTTTCCTTGTCATTGTAACACTTGGCAACACTTAACTCACACAGCTCATTCTTCATAACTCTAGATTTTTCTTTACAAGCACTATGTGTTAGACCTGCCTTTTGGCAAAATGGTAGGAGCAGTAGACAGAAGTACAGGTAAGACCATTTAGGCAGGAGCATTAGTAAGAAACATTGGGTAGTAGTAGTAGGTAGGAGCATTAGATAGTAGTTATTAGGAACATTATCTTGGAGTCTCTGCAAACACTGTGCTAGACTTGTCCTCTGCTGGTGGCCTGTAAGGGTGAGGCACTAAAGGTTAATTAAGAATGACACTGGAATTCTTTAGTAATAGAGACTCTGCTGCCATGGCCACCCCTTTGAGGAGTCCCAGTTGGAACAGGCATCAGAGATACAGATAGATAGATAGAGTTAACTTGGGATAATAACAAAAGCTCAGTCCAGATATTCTTAGGATAGTAAAGGAAGAGGTTGAATGAACATTCTGTTCCATAATCTTCTAATAGATGAATTGAAGTTTACCCCAGGGTCAAATGTTTTGACCCTTAGTAAATTGCTTACATGAGTGTTTTGATTTTATTCTTTCTATGTTAGCTACACTACAATAAGCAATTTTGTTTTAATTTCATCTGGTACTGTCTTACCCAAGGTATTTCTTATTTCAGCTTCATTGAAATGAAACCAGTGTTAAGTGGAGATTGCTTGTGCCACCTTTTGTGATTACTATTTGTGCTTGTATGCTATAGGGAGAAAGCTTTACACTCATGCTGCCTTATCTCTTAACCTTGTATGTATATACCACATCTTTGCTCCTGTGTACATGCACACACAAACACATCTCTGTAAATTACTTTGCAGAAGGCATGGACCCCTACTTAATATTTGTTTGCTGAAAATGGAAAGGTCTTGTGAGACGTGAAATGTTAGGATGATTGCATCAACTTATAAGGGGACCTAAACAGACCTCAAAGTTGGTCTGATACATAGTTGATGAAATTCACTCCTAGCAAATGTAAAGCAATGAGGTTTTGACAGTGAAAGAAAGCCTGAACATGGTTATTATTTAACACTATATGAGCTGCAGGAAGGACTCTGTGTTTGAGAAGGACTTAGGAGTTGACATCATCCCTAACTTGTCACCAGAATCCCACATAAGGAGATTAGTTAAAGAGACAAGCTGTCTTGTGACAATTATCAAAATAGCTGTCATATATATGGATAAGAATATACTGAGTAAGTTATTCATATACCACATAAGGCTAATACTAGAATAAGCTTAATCAAAGTATGGTCACCACACCTAAAGAAGCACTAAGAGCTAAATAGAGAAGATCCATAGGAGGGCAACAAAAATGGTCCCAAAATTATGAACTGAGTTGTGGGGAAGATTTAGAATCTTTAAGATTTAAAATTTGCCCACCTTGGAAGAAAAAAAGAGTGAGAGGTGACCTGATCACAACCCTTAAGTTTTAAAACAGGTCGATGAATTGGACAGTGAATAATTGTTCAAGAGATGGAAGGATAGAGCAGCTAAGGGATGTTATGAAATTAAGCAAGACACTCATTAAAAAAGATGTAAAGAAGTACTTTTATAGATTAAGAGTGTTCAGTGAATGGAATAGAATAATCAAGTACATGGTTAATGCTGACAGTATTCATAAATATGAGAAGTTTTGTTGTTGTGCAGATTGTACAAGATGGTGCCCCAGATTGTAAAACTGCATCACTGTACTGTAAAAATATGTTTATATTCATCCACCTCAGGCCAAGCCAGGTACCCATTTATCGACCAGCCCCAAGGGGGGGGGGGAATGAACACATAGATTGGATGTAGGGTGACTGCCTTGCCTAAGATTCCAACCCATGTAGGCCCATGCCAACTCATGATCAGTTATGCTAAATACTACTCCATGCCCTCATCTTTACTTTCTTGATATTAGTCTCTCAAAATCACATTGGATTGTACTAGTTTATAGTTTAGTGTACACTTTTCAGTTACTGTGCCTGCTGATGGAGTAGGCACAAGTGGGCCTGCTGCAGTTTTATTGACACAAACCACTTTACCCCACCTAAAATAATGTTTTGTGTTCGTCAGTGAAGTTGGTGCCCTATAGCAAGGAGTGGTAACTACGTGATGTGCTGGCATAACACATGAACCCACCTTAGTAGCATTTTAACTGATTTAGGAAGTAGGAATGTCGTATTGTGCTCCCCACTTATGCCCTAGATTTTCACTGTTTTTCCCTTGTTGTACCTCTACCACCTACTATGGTTGGAAGTACTCGCCTTACAAGCAACAAATTAGTTTCAATAGTTGCACCTTACAAAAAAAATAAGCCACTTAAGGAAATTTCTAGTATTATCGGTGTGAACTTGAGATCAGTAAAATGGATGGGTGAAGAAATTTAATGTTAGCAGTGGCACCACTACATTGACCCATATGAAACACCTTAGGAAGACCAGAAAAACCTCTCCATGTATTGTGAATGTCAAGTGGATGCAGATTTACATTTGAGTGCCAAAGAATTAAAAGATAAAAGCATATAGACTGCTCAGTGATGTGCCCGTAAAGACAATGCAGCACTGCTTATATGAGGACTTTAACTACCAGGGCTGCAGGATGGTCCCAAATCACTTGTAACCCAGAGGCACCAGAAGAAAAGAGTCAGGTTTTGCAAGATATATGTAGCTTGGGATATGGTTAAGTTCAAAAGTGTCTTGTAGAGTGATGAGTTCACATTTTCTCTGACAGGTCATGGCAGGCATGTGTGCAGGTAAACAGGCAGTGATCCATTTGACCCCAAGTACATTGCAAGCATTGTAGTTCCCTGCTTCACATATGGTACTGGACTGTTTCTCTTATTATGGTGTTGGCGACCTTGTAGTGTTGGCGAAGAATGAAACAATGAACAGACATATTTACTTCGAGCTACTGTGTGACTGTCTTCCCTATTTATTCAAAAGTTGCAGTGCCGAAACGTTATGCCGGATATGGCTCCCTGCCACACAGCCAAACTAGTCACTGATTGCCTTAGGGACTGTGCAGTGGAGTTGTTTAGTAATTGGCTTGGGAATTCATTAGCTCTGAATCCGATAGAACTATTGAATGCTTATGAAAATGAAATTACATAACAGGGATACTTTATTGCTACCTAAGCTGGAGGTGGCCATTCATGAAATTTGGGCAATGCTGGACCTTAAATGGCTTCAAAGCAATGCTGATTTAGTCCCTGGTTTTGCAGGGAGTGTATAAAGAGGAAGGGGAAACCAATAAAGTACTAGTAAGTGTACTTTTACTGATATATGAAACTTTTTGATGATTCCATTATGTATGCTGTATCCACAATTATAAATATGCCTAAAAACAAGTAAATTCATCCAGAAAACGTAATCCAGCAGCATCACTTTCATTGCTTGGCTTAACATTCCTCACTAAATAATTTATATGTAAACAATGATGGTTATTTCATGATTGCATTGTTTTTCTTGAACTTTTACCATCCATAAACAGTTTCTCCATATTGTTATTGTTTTGTTTTTCTATTGGAAATGTTTCCTTGAGGGATTAGCACAAATATTTTGCTTTTTGTAGAAACAACAGATTCCTTACTCTTGTAAGGTCCTTTAGTACAGGATTTTCAATTCTTTGGGAGAATATGTTGTTGTGTACCACATTGTGCTACATGCAATTGTTAATTAAAGATATGACAGCTAAATGTTTGGGGATATAATGAATGATAGAATAAATTGCAAATACTGATTACAGTACACTGAATACACTGACAGTGACAAAGTATTGAGTTGTCACAGTACCTGATGTGCAGTTAATTGTACTTACTTTGTTTTCATGAATTCTTACTACTGTACCAGAATATTTTTAATCTCATGCATAGGAGTAACACCTGAAAATTTTTCCCGACATCATTTATCCTTCAGTAATATATTGTATTTTAACATTATACAATATTATTATTTCTTTTACATTGTAAGAGTGTCTCATATATATTTCCTGAAGCATTTCATCTTTCTGTTTGACCTTGTATGTGGTAGTTTGTGTATTTTTTCTCTCAGTGCTGCAATATTGGCAGAAATATGTGTGTAGAAGTTCAGAATCAGAGAGTATTGGCTTTATGTTCTCATAGTGTAGATTTGAGCAATGCTAGATACTTTTTTGTCAGTTGTAGTCTTTAAAGTTTTCCTATATCATTGTTTATTTGCAACTCATTTTCTTCATCATCTTACAGGGTGAAGCTGGGAGAACCCCCACTTGTTCAAGTTGCAGCTAACACATTCAAAGAGATCTGTTACAATTACCGAGACATGTTGATGGCAGGAATTATAGTTGCTGGATGGGATAAATCCAAGGGTGGACAGGTAAACAGTCAGATCTTTTTAACTTTTTCTCTTGATAAACTTTTCTGTATGAATGACACTTCTAAATATTGGAGAGATCACTTTCTTTTCATTTTCAGGTATACACAATTCCTCTTGGAGGTATGATAATCCGTCAACCAGTTGCTGTTGGAGGTTCTGGTAGCACTTATGTGTGGGGTCATGTTGATGCAGCCTACAGGCCCAACATGAATCAGGAGGAGACAGTTGAATTTGTCAAAAACAGTAAGTGAATGTGTGAATGAAAATATTCCCTTGCTTAATAATCAAATAAGAGTGGAATTATGATCAGTACTCATAAGCTTCAGATTGGTACTGTATCCTTCTTAGTAGTTGTCAAACATTCAGTTTTTGTCCAATATCTTGGAAGTGAAAGTAGATTGCGACTATGAGTAGTATGTGAAATTTTATACACCTGTCTTTCAGCACTAACCCTTGCCCTAACCCGTGATGGAAGCAGTGGAGGAGTTGTTCGTGTGGCCGTTATCACAAAGGAGGGAGTGGACCGTCGTGTGTTCCTCCATAATGAGCTTCCTCAGTTCTACCAGGGCTAGTGAATAATAAAAACATCATCACAATAGGTTATTAATGACAGTCTTTTATCTAAATTTTTCTTGAAAGGAAATATATTAGTGAGGGATACTGCCTCAGGTGATTAAAACTTCTGTTATTGATATATTTGTACCTTCAGTTAACTATGTGAACTGTTGCTTTACTTTGGAAATTGTTGAAAAACATTTGAGTCTCAGGAAGCATCCAGCTGTTGGGTGCATGAGAGCTCTTATAATAAGCTGACCCCTAAGCATTTCAGATTTCTGGAGGCATACATTGACAAAATAGTTTGATATGTGTCTTCTTATGTGTAAGAATTTTGGAAATATATAATAAAAAAGTTTTTCCTTTTTCTTGCCTAAGAAAATAAAAATATGTATAATATTGTAAGGCAGGTAAAAAGAATGTTACCTCTGTATTCCCTGTGTGTCATGGAAGGCAATTAAAGGGGGTGAGAGCAGGGACTGGAACCTTCCCACTTCTTTAATTTCAATTTCTAAAAGACAGATCAGAAGAGGCCAACCAAGGAATATCCATTCTCTTCAAAGTTTCAGATTGGGATCTTTGAATATAACCAAAGAAGAAAGGAGAGATAGATAGTATGTTTGAGGAAAGGAACTTGGATGTTCAGGCTACGAATGAAACAAAGCTCAAAGGAAAAGGTGAAGAATGTCTTAGGGGTAAAGCCAAGGGTTGGTGTAAGGGCAAGAGCTAAGGAAGGGTTAGTGCTACTACTGATGCAGGATTTGTGAAAAAGTTTAAGGAAGTGAGCTCCAAACTGATGCGGGTAAAGATAAAGATGGATTGCAAGAGATAATTTTTTATTTGTGCTTATGCACCTGGCCATTAAAAAGAAGATCATGAGAATCAAGCATTTTGGGTGCAACTGGGTGACAGTTTCAGTAGTTTTGATGCTAGACTAGGTATGAGTGATGGGTGATTTCAATACTAAGATGAAGGAGTGAGTGAGTTAAGGGTATAACTGGGGGGCATGGGGTATTCAGTTAAGTGAATGGAAATGATGAATATCTTGTGCGGTTGTGTGCTAAAAAAAGGCTGGTATTTGGGAATACATGATTTAAAATGAGGGACATACACAAGTATAAAGTATCTGAGTGGAAAAGATGGTCAGCAGGCATTATCAGATTATGTAATAATTGATGGGTGGCAAAAGAAAGACTTTTGGATGTGATTGTGCTGAGAGGGGCAGCTGATGAGATGTATGATATCACCTTGTAGAGGTGAGGTTGAAGATTTGCAGAGGTATTTGGAAAAGAGGGTATGTGTTGGGTGAGAAGAGAAGGGTGAGAGAAATGGACTTATGGTGTGGCAATTAGCATTCCTGACCATGACACATTCATGGGCCGCCCAGGGTCAAGCACATAGGTTTGAATCCTCGTTGCAGCAGTAGGTCCACAATCATCCCAGTTGTTCATCCACCCATAGGGGTCTATCTTTCTATGTTTTTGATGCCTGTTCCAACTGGAACTCTCCTAAGGGATTGGCCTTAACCTTAACAAGCCACTGGCAGAGGACAACACTAATGCTGTGTTTGCAGATGCTCCCACCTGTTCTTACTGACTACTTTTACCTAATGCTCCTACCTACTACTACCTAATGTCTCTACCTAATGCTCTGACCTGAATGTTCCTACCTACTACTATCTACTGCTCTTTCCCCTAAGAGTTGGTTGATAAGATGGGTACCTGGCTCGTGCTAGGCAATCAAATATAATTAATAGAAAAATAAAGTTGTTAGTGAAAGAGAAAAGAGAGGTGTTTGGATGATACATGGAAGGAGTACAAATGACTAGATGTGTAAGAGAAAGCGGCAGGAGGTCAAGAGGAATGTACAAAGGTTGAAAAAGTGGGCAAGTGAGAGAATATCATTAAAGTTTATGGAGAATAAAAAGATGTTTTTGAAGGATGTAAATAATGTGTGTAAGATGAAAACAAATGTGAACATCTGTGAAGGGGGCAAGGGGGGAAGTGATAACAGGTAATGATGGAGAAAGGAGATGGAGTGAATATTTTGAAGGATTGTTGAATGTGTCTGACGATAGAGAGGCAGATGTAGGGTTTATTGGTCAAGGTGGTGTGTGAAGTGAGAGAGTCAAGGAGAGTGGTCTGGTGGAAAGAGAGGAGGTGGTGAAAGCCTTGTGGAAGATGAAATCTGGCAAGGCGGCAGGATTGGATGGTATTGCAGTTGAATTTATAAAGAAAGTGGGTGACTGTGTTGTTGATTGGTTGGTAAGAATATTCAATGTATGTATGGATCATGGTGAAGTGCTTGAGGATTGATTGGCGGAATGCATGTATAGTGTCATTGTACAAAGGCAAAGGAGACAAAGGTGAGTGTTCAAACTACAGAGGTATAAGTTTGTTGAGTATTCCTAGAAGATTTTATAGAAGGGTATTGATTGAGAGGGTGAAGGCATGTACGAAGCATCAGAATGAAGAGGAGCAGTGTGGTTTTAGAAGTGGTAGAGGATGTTTGGATCAGGTGTTTGCTTTGAAGAATATTTTATGAGAAATACTTAGATAAACAGATGGATCTGTATGTAGCATTTATGGATCTGGAGATGGCATATGATAGGGTTGAAAGAGATGCTTTGTTGAAGGTCTTAGAATATATGATGTGGGAGGTAAGCTGCTAGAAGCAGTGAGAAGTTTTTATCAAGGGTGTAAGGCTTGTGTACGAGTGGGAAAAGAGGAGAGTGGTTGGTTCCCAGTGACGGTCGGTCTTCAGCAGGGGTGTGTGATGTCCCCATGGTTGTTTAACTTGTTTATGGATGGAGTAGTTAGGGAGGTAAATGCAAGAGCTTTGGAGAGGGGGTGAGTATGTAGTCTGTTGGGGATGAAAGGCCCAGGGAAATGTGTTAATTGTAGTTTGCCGATGATACAGCACTGGTGACTGATTTGAGTGAAAAACTGCAGAAGTTAGTGAATGAGTTTGGAAAAGTGTGTGAAAGGAGAAAGCCGAGAGTAAACGTGAAGAAGAGCAAGGTTATGAGGTTCAGCAGGGTTGAGGGACAAGTCAGTTGGGATGTAAGTTTCAATGGAGAAAAATTGAAGGAGGTGAAATGTTTTAGATATCTGGAAGTGGTCTGTAGGGCCTGGATGTGAATAGGGAGCAGTAATTTTGGTGCATTACACATGACAGCTACAGACTGAGTGTGAGCGAATGTGACCTTTTTTCGTCTTGTTTCCTGGCGCTACCTCGCTGAGGCATGGGGTGGTGATTCTGTTTCCTGTGAGGCAGGGTGGCACCAGTAATGGATGCAGGCGAGCAAGTATGAATATGTACACGTGTATTTGTATACATGCATGTGTATCTATATGTATATATATATGTATATGTATGTATTGTGTGTATATGAGTGGATGGGTCTTTCTTCGTCCATTTCTTGGTGTTACCTTGCTGACGTGGGAAACAGCAATCAAGTAATATATATATATATATATATATATATATATATATATATATATATTTATTTATTTTTCATATATATCCACCATTTCCTGCATTAGTGAGGTAGCATCAAGAACAGAGGACTGAGCCTTAGAGGGAAAATCCTCCCTCTGTTCCTTCTTTTGGAAAGTGAAATCTGGAGGGGAGGATTTCTGGCCCCCTCTCCCACCCCTTGTAGTTGCCTTTTACAACACGCAGGGAATATATGGGAAGAATTCATTCTCCCCAATCCCAGTGGTAATATATATATTTACTGAATCTGCGGAAAGTCTGAGAAATGGTATAAAAAAATAATTTTCTTTATTATAGAACTTAGTGTGGCCACCACGTGCTTTCAGAACAACATGTATGCATTGTCGCATGGAGTCAGTAAGATTTCTACAGTAATCAAGGTCAGTTCCATTCAACCAGATGTCTTTGATGTCTTCAAAAAGGCAAGAAATTGAATAAGTGTTCCTTTCTTAAAGTTTAACCTTCGTGTTAGACCACAGCTCCTTGATGAGATTCAGTTCTGGAGAATTCCCAGGCCATTGAAGGACGTTCACCTGCTCGTCGTACAACTGTTTCATGACCTTTGCCTTGTGACATGGTGCACTGTCATTAATAAAGAAGTTGCAGCCATGGATCTCATAAAAATTCATCATGTGGTCACAATGAACTTCAGTATAGCAGTCTCCATTCATTGTGATGTTTTTGGGAAGCACATGAAATCTCCCAAGCCCTAACTCTCCACTGAAGCAACCCCAAATCATGACTTTAGTCTGGGTGTTTGACAGTCATTTGCACATAATGGGGGTCAAGGGGATTTATGTGTGAGGGACATTTCAACTTGGCCATACCTCACTGCACCACACTGGAAGGTCTACTCATCGTTCCATAAGACCCTTCTCCAGTTCTTAACAGTGAAATGTTTGTAGTTCCTTGTAAAACTGATTCTTTGTAAAACTGAGACGAGCATCATGCATCCTGTGAGTCAGTAGGGGTTTTCTGGCCGGGAATGAAGAGGCAGGTTCAGGTGTTTCTGACAGCGCTCTTGAATGGTGCATTCTGCAGTACTTCTGAGGATGTTGGGAGAGGTTTGCTTCAATTGTCTTGCTGTGATGCATGGATTTATCAATACTTGCCTCTTGATAAGCTTGTTAATCGTTGCTGAAGTCTTTCTGGGATTCCCTATTACAGATTTACGAGGTGGAACTTCACCTTGTGGGATATTCTTGGCTTTTGCAACGAGGCTGTATATGGCTGACTTGCTCACCCCTGTATGCTAACACATCCTCTCCGACATTTTGTTTCCCTCAGAACAAGAATGCGAACCTTTTCTTGCTGGGTGAGGTTCTTGTGCCCCTTTCTAAGGTGTGGGTTGACAGATGTGGGACGAAAAGTGAATGAAACAAAAAAAAAAAGGTCTTTGTTAATCCAGCAGCTCATAGCATGCATTTCCTCTTTATAGCTTGTCCTATGAGGCACTGACACGCTCCTCAGTCTATGGTGATGGGATCACCAGAGAGAGTTGCCAAGTACTAATTAAGCAAGATCTGAGCATCCGGTATGCTGATAGACACTGAAATTCTAAGGACACCCAACCATGCGTGCACTCACAAAAAATAAAGTCTCTTATTCCTCAGATTTTGAGCAGTCTGGGCCTGAATATGCAGGAGGGTGAAAGATGTGCATGGAATAGAGTGAAAAGGAATGGTGTTGTGTACTGGGGTTGACATGCTGTCAGTGGACTGAATCAGGGCATGTGAAACGTCTGGAGTGAACCATGGAAAGGTCTATGGGGCCTGAATGTGGATAAGGGAGCTGTGGTTTCGGTGCATTACACATGACAGCTAGAGACTGAGTGTGAGTGAATGTGGCCTTTTCCCATTTGTCTCCTGGTGCTACCTTGCTGATGCAGGGGGTGGCGATGCTATTTCCTGTGGGCGGGGTGGCATCAGGAAAGGATGGAGGCGAGCAATTGTGAATATGTACATGTGCATATGTGTATGTGCATGTGTATGTATATTCATGTATATATGTATATGTTGGTATGTATGTATGTATGTATATATATATCCATTCCATACATATTCGCCTTTTCCCGCGTTAGCGAGGTAGCGTTAAGAATATATATATATATATATATATATATGTATGCATAAATGTGCATGTATGTATATATGTGTGTATGTGAGTGGATGGATCTATTTTCTTCTGTTTCCTGGTGCTACCTTGCTGATGCGGGAAACAGCGATCAAATATAATATAATATAATATAATATAATATAATATTATTCATTAGGTTATTTATTATACTTGATCATTGTTTCCCACATCAGCAAGGTAGCGCCAGAAAACAGACGAAGAAAGACCCATCCCCCCACATACACACATATATATACATACATGCACATATATGCACAGTACATAT
>JAYMFT010087575.1:0-28362 GCA_038088735.1 Panulirus argus | reverse complement strand
ATGACCTGGCTCATTTCAAAAGACAGGTCTTTCACTTTCTCAAAAATTCATAAATACTTTCCCTGTCTTTTTTCCCGGCCTTGATGTGTACTTTTGTCCGTGACTGGAGCCTTCAACATATAAATCTGCGATATGAATTAAGAGTATATTGTTTTAGAGGATAGATACCTGAGTCATTAATTATAAGTATATTTTGTTTAGAGGATAGGTATCTGAGTCAGTCATCAGCTTCTCTAGAGATATTAAAGGAGGTGATGTGTGTAGATATTCTGTGATTTGAAGAGCAATACAAGGAAGTGTTACAATTCTATTATTTTCATTGAAATTTTTTATTATTATTATTATTATTTTTTAGTAGGATTCCTGCTGTACTACTGCAAAAAAATCGCATTAGGGCATTGGACAAAAAGAAGAATATTTTACGTAACTTACATATTCTCAACTTACTCATGATATTTGTCCAAAATGAAAATGTATTTTCTGCTCATTAGCATTTAGATATGCTCAGTAATGTAATTCTTAGGGAAATATATGTTTGTATGATCTTGCTTTGAATGTGACTGATGACATATTGCTCATACAGACTAGGAAACATTTTCGTTCTTGTAGTTTTCTTATGTTTTTGCCATATTAGAAATATACTTAATTTGGGTACATTAACCAGAAAATACAATATTAGGTGTGGGTGCTGTTATTTTCTCTGGATGTATTTATCAATAGATTTTCTTAAACAGGCAATACAAGATTTGCAACCCAGAAAACCCTGAGTGTTCATCAGCGATCTCATCATGGGTTTGAACGATGCATCTATTGCTGTCCAATCTGCAAGAGCACCTTTCTAAGCATGTGGGCTGTTGTCAAACACCTTCAGCGATGTATGTATCTTATATTCTGATGTACAGTATTTGTAAGGTATTATTTTATCAAATTTTAGACTTTGAGTTAGAAAGTTGAAGTAGAACTCCTGCATCACAGCACATACTTGAGATTTATAACTTGTGTAGAGGTGGGGGTTTTCATTTGATCCTTTAAGTGGTATCATTATTAGCAAAAGCTGTCCCCAAAGATTTAGACTTTTTGGCAGAATATGAAATGTTACAAGAAATATATGGAGCCATTTGAACATAGACAGCAATTTAAACATGGTACATCATAGTTGTTTAAATCCTGGTGCAAAACTAAGGCTCTTTAATTCTGGAATATTGCTGCCATTTACAGCTACAAGTTACTCAGTAAGTCATTTCACTGTGCTTCATTTTCATATTTCTCTACTATTTATGAATAATGATTCTTCCTCTAATATCATATTCAAAATATTATCATTTCTATACCGAATTACTGTTCATGGTCTCCTAATGTTGACTAAATTTAAGCAAAAACTAAATGGGTGACAGGCAGCTGAAAATATGTTTATTGTACCATTATAATCTTCAAACTTCTCTCTTTTGAATAGAATACAGATGTCTTTAGTTATGGCACAAATAGTATGGTTGATTTCCACAACAAAATGTGGAATTTTGCCATATTGCCTAGTTGTATTTTAATGTGCTGACTCTGGGTGAGAAGTAGGCATCTTCACTGAGCAAAGTCTTCCACTCACAGCTGGCTTTGCAAAGTGCTCAGTGCTTTTGTTGAACAGAATACTGATTCATCTAGTTAAGGCATAAACAATTGTTTGATTTTCTTAACAATGCAGAGTACAATTTCACATTATCACCAGGGTACACTGGAATGTGCAAATCCTAGGTGTGAAATGGACACCTCCACTAAGAGAGAAGGAAGCCCAAGCACGATATTCAGTGTGCTTCTTAACCACTCAGTTCAGTCACATAACAGCTTTCCCTCCCACTCACAGCACAGCTACACCAGAGAATACCATTAACTCTTTGTAGCAAATCTTGATATGTTTGAATTTTTTCTCATGCTAATACTCTTATGATAATGCAGTAAACCCCAATTTTAGCAGACTAATTGGGGTTAAGGGTGGTACAGTAAAAGCCAAATTTTATGAAACTGTCTGCTAGATCTTAAACTTAGTATGGTGGGGTCCAAGGGGTCCAGTAGAGGCTAAATTCAGATATTTTGAAGTGGTAATTAAATTCACAGCAGTTATAATGTCCATGCCTTGCATTAAATTTATGTGAATAACCTTTATCATGAGAATGATAACTGTGATGCAAAAATAACCTCACAAACATAAAGTTATCTGTTCTGTTCTCACTCGTACGAGTCTTCCTTGTTGATGTTTGGGAAAGAAATCACTCGACAGTCCAACACAGTGGCCCTTTCTCAAAACTGGAGCAGTACATTTCAGCAGAACGACAGAAAACCATCTGGAAGTAAGCTTCAAGATTCTTTGTTTGAGAGAAACTTGAAAGTAGACATCTTCCCAAACCTTTGCCAGAGTTCCGTTTTAGGAAAATAACTAAGGAGAGAAACTTTGTGTTGGCAAGTATCAGAATAACTTTCAGATATATGGATAAAAAGATATTTAGCAAGCTATTCTTATCCTACATAAGCCAAAACTAGAATATGCTTCCTAGATTTGGTCACTGCACCTAAAGAAGCACAAACTCATTAAGAAGGTCCAGAGGAGGGCACCAAAGATGGTACCAGAATTAAGAGCTAAGATACAGGGAAAGGCTGGAGGCTTACGATTTACCCATCTTGAAAGAAAGAAGAGTGAGGGGTGACCAGGTCACATCCCTTAAGTTTTTAAAAGAAAGTGGACTGTAATTTCAGAGGTGTAGGAATAGATGAACCAGAGGGCATCATATGAAACTAAGTAAGAAACTTGTAAATAAGGATTTAAAGAAATTCTTTTATGGTTAAAAGAGTGGTGAATGATTGGAACAGATTGACAGAGGACATGGTTATTGCAGACAGCATACATAAATTCAAGAGGTCATGCAATAATAGAGTGTAGTCAAGATATGGGGCCCCATGAGTGTAAAACTCCCTCCCTGTATAGTACAAATAGGTTCTTACGTGACACTACAAGAAAGTTTTTTTCTCCCCAGTCACAGACAAAAGTCCACATCAAGGCCAGGCCTTGATTGAAATAAGAGAGAATTATGAAATGGAAAAGAAAAGGGAAGGTATTTACAAATTTTGGAAGAAGTGAATAATCTGTTTTTAAGATGTGCCAGGTCATAGTTATTGGGAAAGATGAGAAGGTAGAGAGTTCCAAAGCCCTGACGTGTAGGGAAAGAAGCAGTTGTCAAAACGGCCCACACTTGAGGTGCCTATGGCCCCACAGAATCATGTGATGCAGCAGCTTCCCAAGTATTGCGTGGACTAGCTAGTGGTGTGGGCACACAAGCAGCCAGTTTTAGGGAGCAAAAACTAAATTAATACCTATAGAAGAGGGAAAGTGAACCAACATCTCAGCATAGGGCAAGAGGGTCAAGTTTGGAAGTTAGCCTGGGACACTTCATTATATAAGTTTGACTGCTTTTGACTCAACTCTGTCAAGTAAGAATGCAGAGCTAGAACCACCCTAGATGTGAGAACAGCACTCCATACAAGGATGAATCAATCCTTTGTATAAACAGCAGAAACATTCAGAAGAAAAGAAGTTTAGACATCCAAATAGGATATCCATTTTCTTAGAGACAGACTCAGCTATTCCTGTAATGAGGGGTTTCCAAGAAAGAGTGGATGTCACAGTAATACCAAGTATGTTCATTAAATTACTGAACCATCAAAGAAGAGGTGAAAGTTGTGAGGAGTTCCAATAGAGAGTTGGGTAGAAATTGGGTCTTGGAGGCATTAAACTTAACTAGATTTTGTCTACTCCACGGAGATATCATGTCCACGTCTGAGTTTATAGAGGAAGCTGTGTCAAGGCGGACTTGCTTTCTGATTACAATATTTAAGCCAGCTCCAAGTCAAATACAGACTTAGGGGTATGAAACAACAACAGCATGACAAGATCATGACATGAATAGAAAAGTTAGGGTATGAAAAATGACTTTTTGAAATGAGTATGATGTGTGCATTGGGAGACTCCCTGGAAGGAAATGATAAGCAACAAGTAGGGTGATGTAATACTTGGGAGCTGCTTGCATTACCCTCTCTCTTAGCTCAGGGTTGTCAGATCTTGCCTCAAAGCCACACAACACAGTGCGGATTGTACGCACTGGGACCCTCCTTGCATGTTTAAAACTGGAGCCAGTTAACAATTTCAGGCATCATGTTCATGCTCAGCAACTCAAAATTAATAAAGATTAGCTACTGTCATTTCTTTCCATCTATCTGTCTATATCTCTGATGCCTGTTCCAATTGGAACTCCCTCAAAGGGGTGGCCATGGCAACAGAATTTCCATAACTAAAGAACTCCAGTGCAGCTTCTTAGCCTTTAGTGCCTCACTCTTAACAGGCCACTGGCAGAGGGCAACTCTGGTGCAGTATTTGCAGACTTCTACATAATGTTCCTACTGACTACTTCTATCTAATGCTCCTACCTACTACATCTACCTGATGTTTCTGTTTCTAACTGATGCTCCTGCCTAAAAGTCCCAACCTACTACTTCTGTCTACTGCTCCTACCATTTTGCCAAAAGGCAGGGCTTGCGTATAGTGCTCACCGCAGGAAAATTTAGAGTTACAAAGAATAGTCTGTGTGAGTTAAGTGTTGTTGGGTGTTATAAATGACAAGGAGAGATTGTATGTTTGTAGACAATGCTAGTAATTCACATGTTAGTGAGGCAGAAAGAAAAAAACAGCTACCTGGGTCAGAGGAGTGCAACTTAACAACCACTAAAGTGCTGGCTCATTATGCAGATGTCAATAACCTCCTGATACCAAGGCAGGTAGTAATGGTAATATTTTTGCAGTTGATCATTGTGAAAGGGTAGCAGATGCACAGTTTTTGGGTTGGGGAAGTATATGAAGTGAGAGTCATGAAAAGTGGTTTGGTTAAAAGAGATGTGATAAAACCTGGTGTACAGTGAATTGTGGCAAGGTAGCTGGAGTGGATTGTATTGCTGTTGAATTTCTTAAGAAATGGGGTGACTGTGTTGTTGACTGGTTAGTTAGGATTTTCAGTGTATGTGTGGATCATTGTGAGGTGCCTGAGGATTGATAGAATGCATGTTTAGTGCCACAGTTTTTAGACAAGGAGGGGGACAGAAGTGAGTGTTCAAGTTACAGAAGTATAAGTTTGCTAACGTACCTGGTAAGTTGTTTGGAAGAGGTTGGTAATATGTAAAATTCTAATATCGTGAGCAGTGTAGCTTTAGTTAACAAACTAATCAATCATGATTTCATATTTGTATTTTTATGTGTCATTCCTGTCAACAAAAATCCCAGCTGAAAACATATTAGAATATCTT
This sequence comes from Panulirus argus, assembly GCA_038088735.1. Taxonomy (NCBI): domain Eukaryota; kingdom Metazoa; phylum Arthropoda; class Malacostraca; order Decapoda; family Palinuridae; genus Panulirus; species Panulirus argus. Next base: position 23,025 of record JAYMFT010087575.1, on the reverse strand, counting down.
GTGGATACTTTTGATATCTCAATTGTTTGTTTCTTGAACTAATAAAACTGTGTATCAAAGACTGCATATTTAAATTTGATGGGAATATCATGCTCAGAATTTCAATATAGCAACAGTGTTAAGTAATCTTTATTTTTTTTTATAAGTGATTTCTGTTTCTCGTGTTAGCAAGGTAGTGCCAGGAACAGATGAAGAAATGCCGCGTCCACATATGTCCATTCTTTACTTGTAATTTGAAATGTACTGAAACCACGGCTCTCTTTCCACAACCAGGCTCCACAGACCTTTCCATGGTTTACCCTGGATGCTTCAGATACCCTGGTTCAGTCTGTTAAGAGTGCATTGATCCTAGTACACCACATCATTCTAATTCACACTATCCCATGCGTACCTTTCACCCTCCTACATGTTTAGGCCCCGATTGCTCAAAATCTCTTTCACTCCATCATATCTGTCTATCCATATCACTGATGTTTGTTCCCTGAGGGAACTCCCTGGAGGGGATAGCTACGGCAAGAGTCTTATAACTGGTGAACTATAGTGCCACTTTTTAGCCTTTAGTGCCTCACCCTAAATAGACCACTGGCAGAGGGCAACTCTAGTGCAGTGTTTTCAGATGGCTCCTATCTAATGTTCCCACACACTATTACCTAATGTGTATACCTAATGTTCCAACCTACTTCTTTATTTAATGCTCCCAACTACTGTTTCTACTGCTACTTCTATCTGTTTCTGTCTAATGCACCTTTCTAATGTTCTTACCTTCTGCTTCTAACTATTGCTCTTTCCACTTTGCCAAAAGACAGGGCTTGCACGTAGCACTTCCTGCAGAAAAATCTAGAGTTTGGAGGAATGAGTTGTGTAAGGTAAGTTTTGTCGTTATGTGTGACATGGAGAGATTGTATGTTTGTGGACAGAGTACCGGCAGTCCACAGGCGGGTGAGACAGAAAGAAGAAACAGCTACCTAGGCCAAAGGAGTACAACTTGACAGCTACTGAAGTGTTGGCTCACCATGCAACCATCACTGACCCTCCCAATGCCCAAACAGCTAATACCGGTAATATACCTCCCTGGTTGGTGGCTGCTTTCCAACTGCTACCTGCTCCATCCTTCCATCTCCAATTTCGTTTCCCCGTTCTCCTTGTTCCCTCCACTTTTGAGACATATATCTTCTTTGCCAACCTTTCTTAACTCCTTCTTTCCTTATATATCCAAACCATTTCAGCACACTCTCTTCAGCTGTTTCAGCTACACTCTTTTCATTACCACACCTTCTCTTCCCCTTTCATTACTTACTCGATCAAACCACCTCACACCTCATATTGTCCTTGAGCATTTCATTTCCAGTATTCCTACCGTTCTATGCACAGTTGTATCTATAGCCTATGCCTCAAATGCACATGATAATGTTGGGATTACCATACTTTCAAACATACCCACTTTTGCCCTCCCAGATAATCTCTCTCTCCACACATTCTTTAGTGCTCCCAGAACTTTTGCCCCCTCACCCACCATGTAACTCACTTCCACATCCTTTGCTCCATCCACTGCCATGTCCTTTCCCAGGTATCTAAAACACTTCACTTCCTCCAGTTTTTCTCCATTCAGACTCACACCTCAACTAACCTGTCTCTCAACTCAAAAATCTAATAACCTTGCTTTTATTCACATTTGCTCTCATCTTCCCCCTTTTACATTCCATTCCAAACTCAGTAACCACCTTCTGCAGTTTCATATTCAAATCTACCACCAGTGCTGTATCATGAGAAAACAATAACTTACTTTCTAGGCCCTCTCCTCTGCCACAGACAGCATACACACCTTTTTCTCCAGTACTCATGCACTTACCCCCTCACCACCCCAATGATACACAAATTGAACAATCTTGGTGACATCACACACCCCTGCCGCTGGCCAACCTTCATTTGGAACCATTCATTCTTTTCTCTTCCTACTCATATGCTTGCCTTACACCCTTGATAATACTTTTCACTGCTTCTAGCAGCTTATCTCCCATACCGTATATTCTTAAGACATCTCTACCAGTCCTATCATATGCTTTCTCCAGATCCATAAATGCTGCATATAAATTCATCTCTTTCTCTAAATGTTTCCCACACTTATTCTTTAAGGTAAACACCTGATTCACACATCCTCTGCCATTTCTGGAACTATACTGCTCCTCCCGAATCTGATGTTCTGTACATGCCTTCACCCTCTCAATTAGTACCCTCCCATATAACTTACCAGGTATACTCAACAAACTTATACCTCTGTAGCTGGAACACTCATCTTTATCCCCTTTGCTGCCTCTATACCATGGCACTATACATGCATTATGCTAATCCTCAGGCACCTCACCATGATCCATATATATACATTGAAAATCCTTACCAATCAATCAGCAATAGTCACCCCTTTCATAATGAATTCATTGGCAATACCATCCACTCTTGCCACCTTGCCACATATCATCTTACATTAGGGTTTTACCGCCTCTTCTCTCTTCACCTAATCACTGTCCATAACTCTCACTTTGCATACCACCCCGACTCAAACACCCCGTATCTGCCACACACTCATCACTCCATCTTCTCCTTACTTCATTGCTACCTGTTAGCACTTCCCCTTTTGCCCTCTCCTTACTTCATCACTACCTGTTACCACTTCCCCTTTTGCCCCCTTCACCTTTGTTCCTGTTTGTTCTCATGTTTTTTGCACATTATTAATGTCCTTCCAAAAGTCTTCTTGCTCTTTCTAAGTTAAGTAATCTATATATGAAATTTTTTTAAACAAAAGTAGTAAGGGATATTTTCAAAACACATCTTTTGCTTGGTTAATGATACAGAAAATTGTATTTTTTATATATTTTTTCTACACAGTTCTCTTCAGTATGTTCTTACCTAATGAATAAACTAGTCATTAGCTAAATATCTAGAAAAGAATATAGCAAAAAATCCTACCGAGCACCTGGAGTGATAATCAGTTGTGATTAAAACTATCATTTTTCACTCAGTGAATAATATAGTAAATTGTATTTCTTTCTACACTATTCTTTTTAATAGGTTATTGACTTATTCAGGCACATATAAATACATATTAAGAAAAAATAATGGTTGTATGAATGATGCACTATAACTTTTAGCAGATCAGGTATAAGAGAAGAGTGAGTGATCATGTTTCAGTTTTTTTTTAAATGAATTGTATTTTTTATATATTTTTCTCTACAGTTCTCTTCATTAGGATCCTACCTAATATTAGGCAAGGACTAATAATTATCTACATATTCAGAAATAGTATAGGAAAAACCTTATCTGGTCAGTACCAAAGGCCTAAAGAAATGTGGGTATGACAGATGGGCAGATACCTGCCAGTTATTTTGTGCATGTATTGTATAATTTTTATACAAGGTGATACTGGACTTCACCTACTTGAGGTTACAAAGTGAGTGAAAAGTCACCTTTGGTGAGGCTTTATCAGTAGGAGTACAGTCTTGTCAGTGAACTTGTCACTCCAAAGGAATCTACATTTTCCTTTTACTGGAAGTAGTGGAGTGTTGAGCTGCAGGAGCCTTTAGAAAGGTCCTAGGTAATGCCAGAACTCTTTCATAGAAACAAAATAATTTGTCTTGATACAGCATGTATTTTCTTGTTACTTATCTTATGCTATATCTCAACTCATCTGTATTTGAAAGCTTTTCTGATATTTGCCACTAGACTGTTTGTTTCTTTAACAATTGTCTTAATGTTGGACTCTGGCAACAGGTTAAGGGTAATGTTGACTCGCATATTCTTCTCAAACAGAATTCTGAAATTTATTTCCTGCTACATGATAATCATACAGAGCTTTCTTTCACTTTGCCCCATGCTCATTACTTTATATTTGCTTGGGTTGAATTTCATCAACCATATATCATACCAACTTTGGAGTCTCTTTAGGTCTCCTTGTAAGTTGATCCGATCTCCCTTGCTTTTCCCATCCCTCATGACCTTTGCATCATCTGCATACATATTCAGGTAGGGGTCCATCCCTTGTGACAAGTCATTTACTTAGATCAAGAAAAGTAATCATCCTAGAACAGAACCTGTGGCATTCTGTTGTTAGCCTCAACCCATTCTCTCTCTTTCTCTCTCTCTCTCGTTACGGACAAAAGTCCACACCAAGGCTGGGCCATAATTGAAATGTAGAAAGAATTATGAAAAGGAAAAAGAAAAGACAAGGGAAAGTATTTACGAATTTTGGAGGACATGAAAAGACCTGTCTTTTGAAATGTGCCAGATCATAGGTATTGTGAAAGACATGAGAAGGTAGAGAGTTCCAAAGCCTTAATGTTTAGGGAAAGAAGCAAGTATTAAAACGGACCACCCCTGAGTTGCCAATGGCCACACAGTAATCATGTGACACAGTGGCTTGCTGAGTATTGCATGGTCTGGCTAGTGGTGGGGCACACAAGCAGCCAGTTCTCGGGAGCAAAAACCATAGTAATACCTATAGAAGAGGGAAAGCAAACCAAAATTGCGGTGTAGGGCAAGGGGTCAAGTTTGGAAGTTAGCCTGGGACAGTATATATGTCGGATGGCTTTCGACTCAACTCTGTCAAGTAACGATACTGAGCTAGAACCACCCCAGATGTGAGAGCAGTACTCCATACAAGGATGAATCAATCCCTTGTATAAACAGAGCAACTGTTCAGATGAGAAGAAGTTTTGACATCTAAACAGGATATCCAGTTTCTTAGAGGCAGACTTAGTTTTCCTGTAATGTGGGGTTTCCAAGAAAGAGTGGATATAACAGTAATACCAAGTATGTTTGTTGAGTCAAGAGGTGGAAATACAGAACTGTCAAAGGAGAGACGAGAGTTGTGAGGAGTGTTTTATAGAGAGATTGGTAGAAATTGAGTCTTGGAGGTATTAAACTTCACAAGCTTTTGTCTACCCCACTGAGATATCCTGTCCATGTCTAAATTTATTGAGGAAGCTGTGTCAAGACGAGATGCAGATCAAGTAAGAGAAGGATGTGGATGAATGCATTGTTAAGTCATCAGCATATGAGTGCAGTGGATTATTTACAGAAGAGAGGAATTCATGGAAAAAAGAAGAAAAAGTGTAGGGGACAGGACAGAACCTTGAGGGACACTGCTGTTGATGGAGAAAAGGGGGAGGCTGATCCATCAATAACCACAGAGATAGAGCAGCCAGAGAGGAAGCTAGATATGAAGGAGGAAAGTGAGGGAGGGGAGCTTAGAGGTGAGACCCCGATGCCACACCCTGTCAAAAGCCTTCGATATGTCAAGGGCAACTACACATGACTCCCAAAATCTTTCAGGGATGATGACCAGACACCAGTAAGATAGGAAAGAATACCACCAGTGGATCTCACCTTATGGAAGCCATACTGGTGATCAGAGAGACAGCTGTGATTTTTGAGGTGTTCAAGGATATGGGAATTGAGGAGGGATTCAAAGACTTTGGAAATGGTTTATGTCAAAGCAATGGGACAATAGTTAGAGGGATCAGAAAGGTCACCCTTCTTAGGGATGGGTTGTATCAGTGCATGTTTCCAAGGAGATGGAAAAGTTTTGGCTTTTATGCAGAAACAGAACAGATGAGCAAGCACAGGAGCAAGTTCAGAGGCACACTCCTTCATTAGATGGGAATGGATGCCATCAGGACCTTAATCCTTGTTTGTGTCTAGAGAAAGAAGTGCTTTTTGGACAGTCCGAAGAGATTATGGGAAGAGTTATAGTATTAGTAAGTGAAGCATCAGGGGGTGACAGAATGCTAGAGTCATCCAAGGTGGAGTTAGAGGAGAAATGGGAACCAAAGAGAGTTGCTCTGTCAGTGGGAGAGACAGCTATAGTACCTTCAGAACGGAAAAGTGAAGGAAAGGGAGAGCAACAGAAGTTGTTGGAGATGCCCTTGAGTAACGACCAGAAGACCTATCAGCAGATGATGAGGAGAGATTTTTGCGCGTCCTTTGAATAAAGGACGCTTTGCCTTACGGTTAACTTACTAGGAGCGATTACAGGGAGTGATGAAAGTTGAATAGGAGCCATAGGAAGGAGAGTTTTTCCAAGCCTGATATGCCTGATACCTTTTCTGAATGGCCTCAGAACAGGAACGGTTGGACTGTGGATTGGATGAAGAGATTGTCTTGGGGGAAGAGGGGATAAATGCTTCCATTCCTGCGAGAGTAACCTCAGCTATGCATTTGGCAGAGACAGAAGCACCACCACATTAGAGACAGCGATTTACCCAAGGAAATCTGAAAAGAAGTTACATAAGTTATTCCAGTCAGCTTTAAGTTGCCAGTATTTAAGCTTAGAAGGGACTGTTGGAGGGGGGGGGGTGCCATTAGAGTAGATACATTTATGAGATTGTGATCAGATAAACCAATTGAGGGTGAGGTTGTGTATTTACAGTGGGATGGGTTAGAGGTAAAAAACAAATCCAGAATATTAGGAGAGTAGTCACAGCAGTTAGGGATATGGGTAGGGTGGGGGATAATTTGCTCATAATCAGCCTTCCTTGCAGTTCAATGTCAGATACTTTCTGGCTGTACAGATACAAAGTCCAGCTAGTCTTCCCTGTTAGATAAGACATAGCTCATTCCCTCATAGAAATTGAAGTTTCATTCGACATAACCTTCTTTCCCTAAAATGGTGCTCTTTCTCTCTTGGGTGATTTATCCACTGTAGAAAGTCAACCAATCACTTTCTAATCTTCTTTTCCAGAATTTTATGGACTACACTCATCAGTAAGACCAATCTTTAGTTCAATGCCCCCTCCTGGTCTCCTTTTTTTTATAGACAGGTGTCAGCATTGATGGCTGCTCTCCTGAACAAATTACCTTCCAAAACACCCTTAAGGAACAGCTATCTACAGCTCCAGGGCTCCTCCCACACATTAAGGGCCAGAAGGTGAGTCAGGCAGCTTACACTCTTTAAGCCCACAATGTGTGGGCTGGGCCCTGGATCTGTAGATAACATGTCCAGATAGATAGGCTTTAAACCCATTGATGGTCCAATGATTCTGCTGTATGGCTAACATTCTTGGTTAACAATCTTGACAATGGGACTACCAGCATCAACCAAACCAAGATGGTAATCATACACATCAGCGTCAGTCATTATCAACCTTACCCTACCCACTTCTTTCTGGCTTTGGACATTAGACAAAGCTGGAAGGGATGTATCAGTACCATCACCAAATCTTCCAGTTATCATCTTAAATTCCTTGTAGACTTAAGACATTTGAACTCCCTGTGCCTTCACAGATTTAATTCTTCCTAGATTCAATTATGCCTTCCCCCTGCCTGGTCTTCCTCCTTGTCTGATATACAGCAGGTGCAAATAGAAAATGTGTAGAAAAGGGTTTGCAAGATCAGCCTCGGTCTGTCCTCTACTAGCAAAACACTGGTCCTCCTTACTCTCCAACTGTTACCTGGACCTCATCCAAATGTTCAAAAGAAGCTAGTGCACCATGCTAGCCACCTTCTGTTACTGGAGATCCTTCCTACATGAGTTGCAATTCAGCGCCATAGCCACATCAACCTCATCTGAGTCTTTACCAACTGCTTCTAGGAGTCCACAGTTTACAAGCATCTAACCTTTGAACACCTATACATATCAACGAATTCCAAAAAACAGTATGTAATTTCTAGTCCAACATACGATTGATTACTCACACTAATGGGTATTGGGAGAGTTAGTGACAGCTGCATAGTAAGCCAGCGCTTGAGTGATTGTCAAGTTGCACTCCTCTGACCCAGGTAGCAGTCTAATCCTTCTGCCTCGCCAACACTTGGACTACTGTCATTCAACTTAAAAAAAAAAAAATGTACAATCTCTCCTTGTCTCACATAGCATCTGAAAACACTTAACTCACACAGCTCCATCTTCGTAACTCTAGATTTTCCTTTGGTGAATAGTATGTGCAAACCCTGCCTTTTGGCAAGGTTGTAGTGGCAATAGATAGAAGTAGTAGGTTGGAGCATTAGGTAGACACATTAGGTAGAAGTATTAGTTTGCAACATCTAGCAGGAGCAGTGAGTAGAAGTACATAATCAGTAGGAACAGTAGGTAGGTGCTTATGCAAACACTGCGCTAGACTTGCCCTCTGCCAGTGGCCTGTTAAGGGTGAGGCATTAAAGGCTATGAAGTGGGTCAGGAGTTCACTAATTATGGAGATTCTATTGCTGTGGCCACCCCCTTGAGGGAGTTCCAGAAGGGAACAGTTGTCAGAGATATAGAGAGACAGACAGACAGACACAATGATAAACTGTGGAACTACTTAAATATCCTTTTATCGGTTAATGTTGCTTAATGTTATGTTTTACTAACTATATTTGTTTCAGAACACAATTTTATACATTGTATCAGTCAGTATAGGTATTAATTTTATGCAAATTTTAATTTGTTTTTTATCCAACATATGAGCAATTCATCTTATGAACAAGGTCCAGGAACGTAACCCATTCATAAATTGGGGATTCCCAGTATCAGTATGTCCCCATCCCAATCATTGTGAACATCATCAGTAATCAGTAGACTACCATTTATGTAAAGACTGTCTTTCACACTCATCTCCCAACTTTTTATAGTTCCACTGTTTATGTTGCATACTGTATGTTTTCTCTATTTTCGGCCTTTGGTTGCAGTTAATTTAGTAAAGGCTTAACTGTTGTTATTATTATTCTTTTATTGATATTATCATAACAATGATGTATGTAGCTGATGCAATACCCCTCTAAGAATAATTGAATTAACCTTTTCACCACATAATAGGATTGCACCATCATTTCCTTAAAAGTGTCATTGAGTTATCAAAGAGTGGAAATTTGAATATGAACTGTTTATCACTTTTTCAGTATGAAATGACAAGCAGAAGTATCTATGTCTGACACAACATTCCTTGGAAACTGTATTTGCTTATGTAACAACATTCCTTGGAACCCTTATTAGATAATGAAAATGTGAATAGGAGTTGCAGAAAGTTGAAAGTGTCTTTCATTTTGTGCGTAATCTTAGCCAGTTGAAGGTATGGAAATGCAAATAAAAGTAAAGTAATGATGTTTGAAAGGAAGCAAAGTGAAAGTATAGATTTACCAAAACACTTTAGAGTGAAAGAAGAGTGTGTACTGAAATGTGTTATGGATATGGGTGGAGAAAAACTGGAAGAGGTGAGAGGTTTAAGTATTTATGAGCTATCTTGGGTAAATTTGATGATATGGAGGGAGAGAGAGCAGTACAGAGTAGGAGATTCATTGGGTCACTTGATAGAATAATGAAGGTAGGTGTAAGTATGGAAGTGAAAAAAGGATTAAGGGACAGCATGATCCTCCCAACCCAGACTGATGCAGCCAAAACATAGGCATGGAATGAGTAAAGAGGTCAATAATCCAGGCTGTAGAAATGAGCTGTCTGAGAGGAGCATGTGTTATGACTATATGGAATGAAGAAAGAAATGAGGGGGTGTATGAGAGAAGTAGTATGGCAGGGAATGCAAAGGAAAATAATTCTGGAGTGGTAGAGTGGATGAAAGATTGAGAAAGGCTGTGCTGAATGCTAGAGTCATGAGAGTGTTCTGTGGAAACTCTTACTATTTAGCTGCTCTTGTGGGGATGAGGATCAGGGAGAAATGGAGGTATGGTGTAAGGAAGAATGGAGAGGTAAAACTGTTAGCAAGTGAGAAGATGAATCAGGAAAAATACAGGGATAAGTATGAAAGGAAGGTAACTTAAACCTTAGATGGAAGTCCAGTGAATGTAGAAATGCACTCGTGTGAATTAGGTGTTTAAAATGTTTAGAGAGATGCTAGTAAAGGTTATAGAATTAGTAGTTGGATACAAAGTAGTGAGATACAGGAATAAAAAGGGCAATGCATGGTGGACAGAAGAGATTAGAAATGCTGTGGAAGAGAAGAAAGAGGCATATGGTAGATTGCTTAATAGGAATGTACCAGTGGAAGTTCAGCAAAGGAGGAGGGAAGAATACAAACTACAAGCTGATAGAGGAAAGCAAAGGAAGAGGAGGTGAAGATTTTTGAAGAAAGTCAAGTGAAAAGTTTTGGGATAATAAGAAACTTCTGGAAGGAGGTGGATGCAAGAGTGAAAATGTTGATGTGAGAAGTAAGGAAGGGGAATTACTTAACCAAAGGGAGGAAGTGAAAGGAAGATGGGAAGAGTATTTTGAAGAACTGATGAATGTGAGAGAAGGGGAGATAGCAGTTGTTACATGTATAGGTATCAAGGAGGGAATGAAGAGGATACTAGTGAAGGGGCCTATAGCAAAGAGGGAGGTAAGAAGGGCTATAATGAGGCTGACGGTAGGAAAGGCACCTGGAGTGGATGGGATTATGGCTGAAATGCTGAAGTGTGGAGGAGAAAGTGTGATACAGGGGATGCATCTTACATGTGATTTAGCATGGAAACAGAAGGTTGTGTCTAAGGATTGGGTGAAAGCTATTATTGTTCCTTTATTTAAAAGAAAAGGTACTTAGGATGTATGTAACAGTTATAGGGGAAAAAGTCTGTTAAGTATACCAGGAAAAGTGTATGCAAGAATATTAATTGACAGAGTGATGGAAGTGACTGAATGCAGAATGAGTGAAGAGCAAGGGGGTTTTAGGAAATGTGTGTGTAAAAGTGGATGGAGAGCTAAGTGAAAGTTTTGGGATACATATAGGTGTGAGGCAGGGCTGTGTGATGTCACCGTGGCTTTTTGGTGTACATATATGGATGGAGTGATAAGAGAGATGAAAGCAAAAGTGTTTGCGAATGAGGCTGTGTTGTGTGTGGAGTTAAGAGGAGTTGCAGGGGGTTGTAAGTGTGTTTTATGATGTGTTTAAGCAGAGGAAATTGAAGGCAAATGCAAGTAAAAGTAAGATAATACAGAGGAAATTGAAGGCAAATGTAAGTATAAGTAAGATAATCGTGTTTGAAAGGAAACAGAGTGAAAGTATAGACTTTGTAAAACCACGTAGAGTGAAAGAGGAAAGTTTACTGAATTGTGCTGTGGACATGGGGGAAAAATGCTGGAAGAAGTGAGGAAATTTAAGTATCTGGGAGCTTTCTTGGGTAATTGTGGTGATATGGAAGGAGAGATAAGGGAGAGAGCAGTACAGGGTAGAAGAGTCATTAGGTTCCTAAAAGGAATAATGAAGGGTAGAGGTTTATGTATGGAAGTGAATATAGTATTAAGGGACAGCATAGTCCTCCCAACCCTGTCCTATAGAGCCAGAACATGAATGTGGAATGAGGCACAGAGGTCAAGAATCCAGGCTGTGGAAACGAGCTATTTGAGAAGAGCATGTGGTGTGACTAGATGGAATGAAGAGAGAAATGAAAGGATGTATGAGAGATGTGGTATGGCACGGAATGCAAAGGGAGAATCGTGGAGTGGTAGAATGGGTGAAATGTAATGCTTTGAGGTGGTTTGGGCAAGTGGAAAGCGTGCAAGACTGGTAGTTTACAAAGAGATTGTATGATAGTACAATTAAAGGGGTTGATGTGAGTGGAAGACCACCTCTGACATGGGCAAATATGGTTGAGGAATACTAGAGGAGAGAAACAGAGGAAGAATGCGTGGAATGGTGTATGCGAGGGAGGCATGTAAGGACGGGTAAGTGGAGACTCTTTTGCCATGGCCACCCCTTGATGGAGTTCCTGGAGGGAACAGGCATCAGAGGTATATAGATATATAGAGTGGGAGATACATTTTACTTTGAGGTGGTTAGGGCATGTGGAAAGAATGCAAGTTATTTTCACAATGGCATTCCCTTCCAAAATAATCTAGTCCCATCTACATCAAAAATCTGCTTTGGAGAATAACTGCCTTCCTTTGATAATGGTCTTGAGGGTTACTGGGAACTTTTCAGCAGCAACAACATAATCAAAAGCAGCCTTATCAGCCATCTTTTGGTTTAAAAGTAGAGTTTATGATAGTACAATCAAAATGTGTTACTGTGAGAGGAAGAGGAAGACCTCCTGTGACATGGGGAAATAGAGTGGAAGAGTACTGGAGACAGAGAAATGGTTAAAGAGTGTGTGGAATGGTGTATGAGAGGGAGGCATGTAAATGTAAGGACAAGGATAAGTGGAGGCTCTTTTGCTGTGGCCACCCCTGTGATGGGAGCTCCTAGAGGGAATGGGCATCAGAGATATAGATAGATAGATAGATATAAAAGAAATATAAGATATTTCTTTGATTTGGAAAATTTGCGTGTAAACTAACTTGGTTAGATCAAATAAGGCCAAACTACTTCAGAATCATAATTCTTGTCATATATACAAAATGTACTTTCAGGATGAAGAATTTTCTTTATAAACCATTGCTCATAGATTAGGTGATAAGTTAGTAAAAAATATTTAGATTCACGTAGAGTAGACAAACAAAACGTTACCCCTGCAGTTATTATTTTGGCAGATATATGAAGCATCGAGTATGCATATGAGAGCAGATTTATGTACAGTGGCATAATAATGTGGCAGGAACTGAAGTAAGGGATTATACAGATAGGATTATATGGACATTCTGGGCAAAGTTTGTTGTCTGCTTCCTTCTGCACAGACCTTTACCTTTTTTCGAGCTCCCTGTGTGGTAAGATTGAACAAATGATACTATTAGGCTTGGTATTTTTGTCCTTGAACTATTCTATGAAATGCCTTTCTTACAACCTCATCTCTAGTGATATAGAACTCCCACACTCCCAGGTGTTAGTACAGGCAATTTCTGTCCATAAATTTGTGGACAGAGAGGACTGTCTGTCACCAAAGAAGAGGGAAAATGTGTTTGATGGCTATGGAGCAGAGTTGCTTTAAGTAGAAAAAAGTAATTAATTTTTCACTAACCATAGTCACTTCATGCAGAAAAGGGTAAAATGCTTGTGCTGGAACTTACTCAGCGCTTGAGAAGAGTAATGTATAATGTACATCATTTCATCTTTTCCAGTATACTTCAAACACATCTACAATACATATCCATATCTACAACACAATAATTGTGATATGTGGTAATACTTCTAGTAACCAAGAACTTAAATATATCTCTAACAGTGTTCCAACAGTCATCCAGTGTTTCAACTCGAAAATGCCAGAAGTCCAATAGTCCATTGCATCTTCAGCATTATATTTGTGTTGTTCTAGCAGTTCAGCATCTTTTTAGCTTAGCTCCCTATTTGCAAATTTATCTTTACCTTGCACATACATTTCATCATTGGCTGCTGTTCCATTTTATCATTCACTTTATCAGAAAAAGACATAATTAGTACAAATGAAATAACCATATCCAGAATTCCATAACAGGTCTGAGGAATTTTTATGGGCCAAAGAATCTTCAACAGTAAACTTCGGCATTTACCACCATCCCTCTTATATTCCAGTTTACTGGGCTGAGTGAAATTATTTAGCATATTACTTTTCACCTTTTCTTTTTTTCAGATGTCACCCTGCAAATATATTGCAGCTTTGGCTGCTTTCCATTTTATCTTTCATGTTATTAGAAAAAGATATAAGTACAACTGAAATAAACTTATTCAGATTTCAGTAAAAGGTCAGAGGGATTTACACTGTGTAACAAATTTTTACTTTTCTTTTTGTTCCTGGGTATTAAGTGTTATTTTCTAATTGATTATGTCTAAAAAGTATAGAAAATGGCAATTATTCCTTGAAACTTTGCTTTTGTGATCAGGACAGTGATTTTTTGAAATTTTCCTATTTTTCAGTACATTCTAGACATACTCAGTTCTGAGTAGCTGATATAGAACTTTCTAGAAGTTTCCAGTAATATGAATAATAATATAAATGTAAGGGCCTTAAGCCAACCAGTTCACTTTAGATCCAGCTGCCTAAGTGGATACATATACATACATTTTTCTGAGATGGCATCTAGAGGCTGCAAGCATGCAGCAGACGCCTTTTGCTGTGTCTGCAGCCAATCTATCAAAACGAGCAAAAAATTACTCAATGGCAACATCTGCTAAGATGTGCAAGGCATACAAGGCATATTTCGGCATGCCTGTCAGGGATCAAGACAAATTCTGGGCTCCTCATTTCACCTGCGAACAACATCAAGTGGTAGCCACTGTTGGCCCCCTGAAAAGTGTTGATGCCACCACTTCACATAAGATTAAGCGTTATGAAACAATTTGTCACAGCTCTAGATAAGGAGTCTGCAGCCTTCAGGTACCTTCAAGACTTCTTCCCAAAGCTTTCTGAGGCAAGGGTCAAAGCCAGTGTCTTCGTTGGACCACAGATAAAGAAGATCCTGGAGTGCAAGGAATTCCCCAAGAAACTCACTAGGAAGGAGAAAGCAGCTTGGTACAGCTTTGTTGCAGTGGTTTAGGTCTTCCTGGATAATCACAAGGCCAAAAACTAAGTGGAGCTGGCAGAGGCTATGGTGAAGGACTATGGCAAAATGGGCTGTAGGATGTCCCACAAAGTCCATATCCTAGACACTCATCGTAATAAATTCAAGGAGAACATGGGAGCGTATTCAGAGGAGCAAGGCAAGCGCCTCCACCGAGATATGCTGGACTTTGAATGCTGCTACCAAAGCTTTCTGAGTTAAAGGTCAAAGCCAGTGTCTTCGTTGGACCACAGATAAAGAAGATCCTGGAGTGCAAGGAATTGTCCAAGAAACTCACTAGGAAGGAGAAAGCAGCTTGGTACAGCTTTGTCGCAGTGGTTTAGGGCTTCCTGGACAGTCACAAGGCTGAAAACTATGTGGAGCTGGCAGAGGCTATGGTGAAGAGCTATGGCAAAATGGGCTGTAGGATGTCCCTCAAAGTCCATATCCTAGACACTCATCGTAATAAATTCAAGGAGAACATGGGAGCATATTCGGAGGAGCAAGGCAAGTGCCTTCACCAAGATATGCTGGACTTTGAATGCTGCTACCAAGGAACATATAATGAGAACATGTTGGGATATTATATGTATTTAGGGTCGGATTTGTGAAAGTGATTTACAGTACAATCATATATCTCGAAACACTTCTCGTTTCTAGATCTTTTGGGATCACTTTTGTTTAACATTAGTGTAAATACATTTTAATTTTGATTCATGTGTTGTTGTTTCTCTGACTTTGTGAAGGAAAATGTGCAAATTTGCCTGTTGTCCAATTGGAAATAGGTAAATTTCAAAATATCACTATCCTGGTCACAAAAGCAAATTTTGAAAGGAATAGTAGCCTTTTTTTCTACTTTGTATGCATAAGCAATAAGGAAACAGCTCTTACACCCCAGGAACAAAAAAATTTTCAATTATTAAGGGCCTAAGAATGATTATCAATAAACTTGGTTCTTACTTAATAAACTTGACATTTACCACAATCCTTCTTATATTCTAGTTGACTGGGCTGAGTGAAATTATTTAGCATATTACTTTTCACCAATTGAATATTTTTATTTTTTACAGATCACAAGAAAACCAAAAGTCAAACAGAAAGATTACGCAAAGTAATAAAGAAAAATGTTTACAAGAAAATGGTGTATCACAGTGAAGATCGCCATGGAGAATACCGTGAGATGGATATATATAGAAAAGAGGGAGACAAACTTCTAAAGGAGAATCAGATTGTAGGAGAAGAAGGGACAGCTTTGGAAGAAAATAGTACAAATAGTCAGGTTAGTAATAATTGGATTGATTTAGATTGTGCAGTTCCATTTCCCTGGTGTCTTTCCTTCCTTTGTTTTTCCATTTTCCGTGTCTTTCCTTCCTTAGTTTTCCATTTTCCCAGTGTCTTTCCATATCTTTATATGTCCCCAAGTGCATCAGTTGGAGATGTCACCATGACTTTTTAGATTTGCTAATGGATGGGGTGGTGAGGCAGTTAAATGCATCCTGTAAGGGGTAGTAAGGGGGCCTGAGAAGTGAGTCATTTGTTGTTTGCTGATGACAGCACTGGTGGCTGATTCAGTTGAGAAACTGCAGAAGTTTATGTCTAAGTTTAGGAGAGTGTGTAAAAGTACAAAGTTCAAAGTAGGTGTAAATAACAGTAAAGTTATTAGGTTTAGCAGTGCGAAGAGACTAGTTGAGGATGTGAGTTAGAAGAGACTAGTTGAGGGTATGAGTTAGAATGGAGAAAGCTTGGAGGAAGTGGGATGGTTTAGATACCTGGGAGAGGACACGGTAGTAAGTGGAACCATGTAAGCAGAAGTGAGTCTCAGGGTGCATGAGGGTATGAAGGTTCTGAGAGAATTGAGGAATGCCCGGAAGGGGAATTTGCAATCTTGGAGGGTGAAAATGGGTATGTTTGAAAGCATAGTAGTCCCAACAATGTTGTATTGATGTGAGAATGTATGGAGGATGGTGCAGGTGTTGGAAAAAAGTAATAATAAGATAAGAGAGAGTTATGGTAAAAGAAGAGTATAGTTGAAAGAGTTGAAAAGGGTGAGCTGAAATAGTCTAGATGTAGAGAGAATGAGTATGGAGAGGCTGACAAAGAGGATGTATGTGTCAGGATTGTAAAAGATTTTTGAGTGCTTGGGGTCTGAACATGCTGGAGGGTAAAAGGTGTGCACAAGTAAGAGTGAAATGGTGTGATGTGGTATACAGTGTTTGATGTACTGTCAGTGGACTCAACCAGGTCACATGCAGCAGAAAGGTCTCTTGGGCCAGGTTGTGGCTGAAGACCTGATGTGAGCAGATGAGGCCTTTCTGCATATGTTTTTGGCACTGCCTTGCAAATATGGGGAACAGCAAATAAGTATGAAAAAAAAGAAGAGAAGATATAAATATATTTCATTTTTCATACATATTCGCCTTTTCCTGCATTAGTGAGGCAGCGTTAAGAACAGAGTACTGAGCCTTAGAGGGAAAATCCTCACTTAGCCACTTCTCTGTTCCTTTTTGGGAAAAGCAGAAACAGGAGGGGAGGATTTCCAGCCCCCTACTCTCTCCCCTTTTAGTCGCCTTTTACGACATGCAGGGAATACGTGGGAAGTATTCTTTCTCCCCTATCCTCAGGGATAATTATATAAATATATACAGAAGGATAATATTATAAAAAATAACCTTACTGGAATTCAGCAACAGGTGCTTGAGTACTGGCTGGTCTGGGCCAGGCCACCACAGTACAGTAACTTTGTTATCTATTGGCAATTACATATTTGTACCGTATGGGGAGAAAGTTTCACACTCCAAGGGCCCTATCTCTTAAGCATTCTCTGCTATCATACAGCTTCTTATATTTGTGTGTGCTGCTTGCATTAACCATGTCCTCAGTCATTATGTTCCATTCTTTTACCAATCTTATACTATAAAAGTACTTGTTTATATTTTTTTAACAAGTTTCTTGCTTAATTTCATGTTAAGTACTCTAATTGCTCTATCTTTATACCTCTCAAGGAACTGTCTAATCAGTGCATCATTGTATTTTTATATTTATACAGTCACAAATCCTGCTTTGTGTGTTCTTATTTTCTGAATACTTTTTTCCCATTGAAGTTTATATTCCAGTTGTTTTGCCTTCCTTTGACATCAAAGTAGTGGATGAAATATCAGTTGGTACATGAATTGAACACTGCTCTTTTATCACACATTGTGATTATCACTTTATGTTGATGATTGGGGCTGGTAGGCATCTTTTATCATCTTTACCCTTGCATTGGTATCACAGGTATTTTTGTCATCAACAGAGATGTAGGCTCTCAGCACATGCTTTAGTTCCTTGTTTTTCGAAGGCACACACCCTCATTGTACAATCTTTATTGATAAACTGACAGACTGCAGTAAATACAACTATGGTGTGGTGCAAATTATCCCCAACTGATGACAGCACTTCCTGGAAGGACAGTAAGAGGCAACCAAGAAATTAATGAAAACAACTTTTTCTGGGAAATGATAATGCCTATGACTCCTATTCTTATGTAATACTTCTGTTTTACTTCATACTTAGTCATCATGAAATACAGTCAGAAATTCATTTAGTTTATACTGTACCTTTCGTTTTCAGGCTGGCTATACTTTTTTTTTTTTTTTTTTTTTTTTTTTTTTTTTTTTTTTTTTGCGAGTGATTCTACGACTTTTTTTTCCTCTTGGTGTGATTCTTCTTTTGGTACTTTTCCTCATTGTTTGAAATTGTGTTTACAGTCTATCTAACTATCTATCATTATCTCTAACACTTGTTCCCACCAAAAACTCCCATAAGAGGGTGGCCACGGCAATATAGTCTCCCTAACTGGTGATCTCCAGTGCTGCTTCTTAGCCTTTAGTGCCACACCCTTAACAGACCACTAGCAAAGGGCAACTCTGACAGAGTGTTTGTAGAGGCTCCCACCTAGTGGTCATACTGACTACTTCTGCCTAATGTTTCTAGCTAATACATTTACCTAATGCCCCTGTTTTATTTATAGAGCTGATAGTTTATAAATAGCTGTGTAATGAAAATATGATAGCAGAAGGAAATTACTGAAAATTTAGAAGCAATCTCCTTTTCAGTCAACTAAAAGAGAAATCCAGGGACTTCATAGGAGTACTGTCCTTTCAAGCCCAAGAAAATGCTCACCTACAAAATCTCCTTTAAAGGTAAGATTTTCACATGTTTACAGCTATTCATTAATCTTTTACATCTAGTGATGTCAAACCTGAGAATGTTGGTCCTAGTGGTTGTTGGAAAGTGTATGCATTTGAATACAAGTGTATAAAGTTATATACCAAGCATATATAACAATAGTGACATTAATTTTGTTGATAGATTAAATCTGTTGTAATTTTACACAGTTATCTGCTGTATTACAAGATTACTTTAGCAAACTGGTCACTGCTTCACACCCTTCTTCCAACTTGCTCATGTTTTTCTATACCCATCCAACCTTGTTACAGTTTTTCATACCTCTTCTGCTACTTACTGCTCTTTAGAGCATTTAGGTTTAAGTCAGTCTTACCACAGCTGTTATTTCAGTATCCCATGCCACCTTGCCTCTCTGCCTTTTTTACATAATTATAATTGTATGTTATATCAGGGACCTTTGCTTAGCAACAGTTCCTACTGCGATGTTTTACAATAGGGATTTATAAATGATATTTAATTAAGGATAGAAACTTCTAGCACAGTACACTAATACCTTGCAGTAGTGACAGATTTGAAAAAAGAAATATTATTAGCTTACCTGATTAAATATTCTTTTCCTGTAATGAAAAGATATTTCAAGATGTAAAGTCCTATAGTCGTAATGCATTTAATGATAATGTCAGAGCTAAATGATATTTGATTTGCATCCCACCTACTCGTGGTGACCTTGAAAAATTGTATTTATTTAACAATCCGTGATGTAAACTTACCAGAAAATGTGATGATAAGGGTTTGAGATGGTGGTGGAGTAGGGATTATTGGTAAGGAGTAGGTTGAGCATTAGGATGTTTTGCTCATCCCATGAATGTACAGGATATTTTGCTCAACCTATGAATGCATTCACCTCATGGATCATTTGATTCAGCAGAGTTTTAGCTAGAGGTGAAGTTTACCCAGGCCTTTTGGGAGAGGCAATGAATCTTAGCTGTGAGTTTGCCTTTTCTTTATATAAAGCTCCTTGTGGTTATGTGAAGCAACTAAGCACAACAACATATTAAGCAAGAAACTTTTTAAAAAAGTTGTAAGTTGTCAGAAGCATCAGAGCAGTGGACAAAATAAACCAAGCAATGAAACTGTAAATGATTGTGCAAAACAAGAGATTTACCCCTTAACTCCTCACTCTGGTTTCTTTTCCAGTTCTGTGAATATAAGTTTTCAGGTTAATTTATTTATATAATTTATTGAACCATACAATTTCAAATATATTCATGTGACAGAAATTACTTCAGAAGGATATTTCATCCACTACTTTCACTCTGAAAATGTATAGGAGTTTTTTAAATGCTTTGGTAAAGCGTGCTACAAAGTGCAGTAGTCAGGCCTCAAAGCATATTTTATTGTTTAAATGACCTACATCAGAAGGTTGATTACTGATTATTATTATGGTTTACCTATATTATATAGTCATAATTGATGTGATTCTTTATTGATTTTTTATAAAAGTTTGTGAAATTACCAGCCAAATTAGTGCGGTGTTGTCAAGGTCAGGTAAGCAGTGGCAACACTGCCTCCACCTGTGCTAGGAAGACTATCTCCTGCCTCATCTTAGTCAACTTTCACAGCTGGGAGAGTCATTGTCTGTAAAATCACTTTCCACACTATCCAAAAACAGATCATCAAGTAATTCAGGTTCAGGTGCATAAATCTAGCTGAAGGCCACTCAGTTTCCTTCCTAGAGAACTCCTGAGAAAATATTGCTATTGGCATGGCTGAAGGATGACTGACTGTGGGGGAAATTATTACACAATCTCACCTCAGCAACTGCCCGGGCCCAACGGATAGCTTTGAAATAGAGGCATGAAATAATGCTTAAATTTATATCCAGAAGAGTTGTCTGGCTTATGTAAATATACCTTTAGAGAGTTAAGGGATTAAAAAGTTGTGTGACAGCTTAAGTTCAAGAAAGCAGTCCCATTACTGTAGAACTCCCTTCCCATTCTTCACAAAAAAGTAAGATAGGGAGTACATACAAACAGAGTGGCAGGCCAGTGAAAATAAAACAGAATTATGGACATAGAAACAAACAGATGTCACACATTGTGGGGACATAGAAACAAACAGATGTCACATTTTGTGAACATCAAGTAAATGCCTGGTTGTGTTATGGGAAATGATAAAAACACAGTTCTTATTGGTCGTCATGAGAAAGTGAAAGTTTTGCATAATGACCAACTTATAAGTAAAATAAGTGGTATTACATATGATGAAAGTAAATCAGTCCACAGTGACAATACCATAAAAGGCTATGTGTTACTAACTGTGAAGTAAAATGACTTCCACTTGCTACTCTCAAAGACTTATATGACGATAATCTTTTGTATTTCAGTAGAATCATTGTAAAATATATGTAGATAAATTCTATTCTCTATTCATCATTATAATTCAAGAAGGAAATGTTTTGCCGTAAATTATCAGATTAATACACATAGAAAAAGACTTGCCAGCAAAAATATGACACAAATGAACAGAGAAACTGAGAGATTCTTTGATGTTAACGGAGACTAAATACCCTATAACTGTTGTTGGAAGTGATTCTTTAGAAGAAATTGAAAGTTTCTAGAATGAACATCTTACAAGTAGAAAGTTTATTGTTATTTTTGTTGAAAATAAATTCAGCCATAACAATGCAATGCCATAAGATGCTAACCTAGCTACAGCTTTATTGACCTGCAATTCCTTCATACTTTTGTGAAATGTATTCTAGATAAATTTTGTATTGTTGTTGTGAGATGATTGTACTTTAAGAAAGGAAAGTTTCAGTGTCACAGATTACATAACTGTGATGGATTTTGCTGTATTATGAATGTTTAAAATTGTTGAAAGAAGTAGTAAGGACATAATTTTTATTGATATTTATGAATAAGCATAAGTATGAATAAGGAAGAAGTGTAAGCATAAAAGAAGGTCTTACTTTAATGATAAACCTTTATGTGCGGACTTCTAATTTGTTTATCTGTATATTTGTGTTATAAAATACAGTGCACCACAGTGAATATAAGGGATCTCACACACATGCACGCACGTGCGCACACACACACACACACACACACACACACACACACACACATTCAGTCACAGACAAAAATCCACATTAAAGCTAGGCCTTAATTGAAATATAGAGATGATTGTAAAAGTGAAAAAGATGAAACAAGGGGAAGTATATACAAATTTTGGAGGAAGTTAAAACCTATCTTTTTTAAAATGTGCTGGGTCATAACTATTGGGAAAGACATGAGAAGGTAGAAAGTTCCAAAGCTTTGAGATATAGGGAAAGAAGCAGTCATCAAAATAACCTACCCCTGTGTTGCCAACAGCCAGACAGTATTCATATGACACAGCAGCTTACCGAGTATTGCATGATCTGCCTAGTGGTCGAGCACACAAGCAGCCTGCTCTTGGAAATGAAAATCAAAGTAATACTTATAGAGGAGGGAAAGTGAACCATCATTTTGGTATAGAGGAGGAGGGTCAAGTTTGGAAGTTAGCCTGGGAGAGTTTATAACTTGGACTGCTTTCAACTCAACTCTGTCAAGTAAGGATGCAGAGGTAGAACCACATTAGTTGTGAGAGCAGTACTCCATACAAAGATGAACATATCTCTTGTATAAATGGAGCAACTGTTCAGAAGAAAGGAAGTTTCGACATCTAGAGGACACCAAGTTTCTTAGAGGCAGACTTAGCTATTTCCGTTTTGTGGGATTTCCAAGAAAGAGGGGATATTGCTGTAATCCAAGTATGTTAGGCACTCTGAAACCAGTCATTCAGCCCATATGTTTTCTCACTGTCTTTAACACCCCTTTCCTCTGAATCTCACAACCTGATTAACTGCTCTTTAATTCATAGTTTGTTCTTGATGAATTCACAGAACAGTTTTAGATTTTCACTTGCCTTTTTTATCCAAGGTTTCTTTGCTCATGGTTCTTTATTTTAATATAATCATTCCTTGCTCACATAACTTTCAAATGCTGACTGGATATTGTGGTTTCTATATGTTCTTAGTACATGAAACCCTCAACATACATTCAATCTACATTCTTGAAAAGTGCAGCTTTAATTGAAATGACAGATTGAACTCAGCTTTAACATAGACCTAATGATATAAATTGGAGTTATGTTGTAAGGGATATTTTGGCAGAAGTTTTCTCACAAAACTGTAAGCACCAAAAATTATGTTAGATTAAGTTAAGATAAATTTTTGAACATGGAAAAAGATAGCACTCATCTCGAATGGTAAGATTTTTGAACATGGAATAAGATAACATCCACCTTAGATGGTTGAGCAACTTGCTTATAGAGGTCTGTTGGGTTAGGGAATTGCAGAGTTATGTAAAGGGTCATGAGGTCGTAACTGTCTACCTCTTCATCTGAAGATGAGATAAGCCAAGTGAATACTTGTCAGAGAAGCTGACACCCCCCCCCCCTCTCTCTCTCCTCTCTCTCTCTCTCTCTCTCTC
>JAYMFT010087564.1:0-14112 GCA_038088735.1 Panulirus argus | reverse complement strand
AGGTGGAGGGAACAAGGAGAAGTGGGAGACCAAATTGGAGGTGGAAGGATGGAGTGAAAGGGATTTTGAGCGGTCGGAGCCTGAACATGCAGGAGGATGAAAGGTGTGCCCGGAATAGAGTGAAATGGAATGACATGGTATACCGGGGTCGACGTGCTGTCAATGGGCTGAACCAGGGCATATGAAGCGTCTCGGGTAAACCATGGAAAGGTCTGTGGGGCCTGGATGTGGAAAGGGTGCTGTGCTTTCAGTGCATTACACATGACAGCTAGAGACTGAGTGTGAGCGAATGTGGCCATTTCATCTGTCTCCTGTCTCACCAGCGCTGGGGGTGGCGGTGCTATTTTCCCATGGATGGCATCAGGAGTGGATAGGGGCGAGCAAGTGTAAATATGTACATGTGTATATGTGTATGTGTATGTATGTATATGTTGATATGTGTATATATATGTACAGTGCATATGGATGCATGTATGTATATATGCGTGTATGCGGGGGGATGGGTTTTTCTTCGTCTGTTTCCTGGCTCTACCTTGCTGACGCGGGAAACAGTGATCAAGTATAATAAATAAATAATTAAATATATATATGTTTTTCTAAGTATTTCTCACATACATTCTTCAAAGCAAACACCTGATCCATGCATCCTCTACCATTCTAAAAGCACACTACTCCTCCCCAATCTGATGCTCTGTACATACCTTCACTCTCTCAGTCAATACTCTCCCATACAATTTTCCAGGAATTCTCAACAACTTGTACCTATGTAGTTTGAACACTCACCTTTATCCCTTTTGCCTTTATACAATGGCACTATACATGCCAATCCTCAGGCACTTCAACCTGATCCATTCAAACATTTAATGTTCTTACCAACTAATCAACAACACAGTCACCCCCTTTCTTAATAAATTCTCTGCAGGACCATCCAATTCTGCCACCTTGCAGGATTTCATCTTCCTCAAGGCTTTCACCACCTCTCTCTCCACCAAGCCAGGAAACAGACGAAGAAAGATTCATCCACTCACATACAAACATATATACATACATTCACATATATGCACAATACATATATATACATACCAACATATACATATGTACATACATATACATACACATGCATATACACATATACACATGTTCATGTTCATACATGCTTGCCTCCATCCATTCCCGACACCAACCTGTCCCACAGAAAATAGCATCGCTAACCCCTGCATCAGCGAGGTAGTGCCAGGAAAAAGATGAAAAAGGCCACATTCGCTCACACTCAGTCCTAGCTGTCATGTGTAATGCACTGAAACCACAGCTCCCTATCCACATCTAGGCCCCACAGACCTTTCCCTGGTTTACCCCAGACGTTTCACATGCCCTGGTTCAGTCCACTGACAGCACGTCGACCCCTGTATGCCACATTGTTCCATTTTACTCTATTCCGTGCATGTCTTTCACCCTCCTACATGTTCAGGCCCTGACCGCTCAAGATCCCTTTCACTCTATCCTTCCACCTCCAATTTGGTCTCCTGCTTCTTGTTCCCTCCACCTCTGACACATAATAATAATGATGTGTCTCTAGAGATTGGGGAAAAAGAATACTTCCCATGTATTCCATGCATGTCATAGAAGGCAACTAAAAGGGGTGGGATGTGGGAGGCTGGAAAACTTTCCCTTCTTGTATTCCAGTTTCTTCAGGTTGGAACAGAAGGAGTAAAGTAAGGAGTGCCCATATTTCTTGAAGGCTCAGGCTAGGGTTTTTGAATTTGTGTGGACATAACCTAGATGAGAAGAATGAAGAGATGAGTAGTATGTTTTTTAAACTGGATGCTCTAGCTCTAAGTGATACTAAGTTCAAGGGGAAGGGGCAAGGTTGGTTTGGAAATGTCTAGTGGGTAAAGTCAGGTTTTAGTGTGAGGGTGAGAGCTAAGAATGAACCAGCACTTTTGCTAAGGGAGGAATTGTGAAATAGTGTAAGAAAGTGAACCTTAGACTGATTTGGGTAAAATTGAAAGTGGATTACAATATGTGGGTGATTGTTTGTGCATATGCACCTCAAAGCAAGAGGAATGAGAGAGATAGGTATTTTGGAAGCAACTGAATGTGTTTGTGTGTCAGTAGTTTTGATATGAGGAATTGAGTATTATTGATGGATGGTTTGAATTCAAGAAGGGGTAAAGTGGCAGTTGAGGGTATAATTAGGGTGCATGGGGTACCCAACACTGTGAATGAAAATGGTGAACAGCTTGTGTCATTGTCTGCTGAAAAAGGACTGGTGATTGGAATTATAGTACCTGGTTTAAAAAGAGGACCATACATAAGTATAGATGAGTGAGTATAAGAGATGAAAAGAGTCCTGTTTGAAGAGAAACCAGGAGAGATTGAATGTAGAATGGTAAAAGGTGAAAGTGAATGAAACTAAGGGAGTTGACGAAGATCAGGAGATATTTTTGGAAATATTGCTGACTTGTGTGAGAAAAGTGTTTAGCATAAAGAAGGTGCAAAGTGGGCATTTTAGAAAGAATAGTGAACTTGGGGATGACAAACTTAAGTTGCTAATGAAAGAGAAAAGAGAGATTTATGGGTGTTACTAGCAAGGAAGGAGTGTGAATGATTTGGAGTTGTATTGAAAAAGCAGCAGGAGGTCAACAAGAAGGTGCAAGGGCTGAAAAAGAGAGCAAGTGAGAGTTGGGGTGAGGAAGTATTAGCAAACTTCAGGGAAAATAAGAAAATTGTTTTGAAAGGTTAATAGTGTACGAAATTCAAGAGAACATATGCTAGCTTTAGTGGAGGTGTAGATAGGGAAGTAGTAACAGGTAAAAATGGGGTGAAGGGGAGATGGAATGAGTACCATGAATGATTGTTGAATGAGTTTGAAGATAGAGAAGTAGATGTAAAGTGTTTGGGTCAGGGAGTTATGCAAAGTGAGAGAGTCTTTGCAAGTCATTTTGTGAAAAGAGAGGAGGTGGTTAAAGACTTGCATATGATGAAGTGTGAGGAGGTGGTTGGAGTGGATGGGGTTGCAGTTGAATTTCTCAAGAAAAGGGATGACTGTATTGCTAATTGGACAGTTAGGATTTCAAAAGTATTTATGGCTTATACAGGTTGCCAATCAAAAATCCGGCAATCGTTATCCTGGTTCCATCAGTTTTCCGGCAGGAGTTTCAGTGAAGTCTTTACCTGCATGGTGAGCAGTTAGTGATGAAGATGATGATCCTGACAACTCACCTGCTACCTGTATTTAACTTTTTCTTCAGAATGGTGCTGTAAGTCCAGCATGTTACCAGTAGAATACTGAATCATTTTACTGCACCCAAACCATTATATTTAGTTGTTCAACATTAAAAGTTCATTTACTTTTCATATAGTGTTTAATTTTCTTTCTTTAAGGTACTGTAGTCATTTTCTGTTATAATATATACAACATATATAGAGTCAGGAGGCAATCAATCAATTTTTCTGGAAAAATTGAAAATTCGGCTGCCATGAGGTCCTGAGGTTACTGGATTTTTAATTGGCATCCTGTAGTTAGGTGTCGAAGAGGTCCTGGAGTAGTTATGAAAAATAATTTATTCACTGCTTTCACACAGTATGTTTTTTCAGCTAAAGAAATGTTGAGAACCTCTCACAAATCTGATTTTTCTTATGTGTTAATCAATGAAATGTTCTTGAAATAGTATAAAGGAAGTTTTTATATTCATATCATAATCATTAACATATGATATTACTATAACATTGGAGTAATGATTCTCCACTTTTAGAAAAGTGTTAATAGTTGATCACTCTGTTTCAACAAGAAGGGGTACATGCATATATGATCATTCTATCACAGCAGTAAGTGATGCATATATATATGATTGAATATAAAGAAACTCCTATTTTCTTACATAACTAAATACTTTATTCATTAGTATAAACAAAAAAATTATTTGTGGCTTTAACAAAAAAAACAGAACTAGCACTAAAGACCTTGATATATAAATCTAAATTATAACCTGTTTTAGAATTGTAGCATTTCACTCATTGTAATACTTTTCCCCAAAAAAACTGCAAGTCAAAATTATCTGATAATGCTTTTCTTCTAAGAATTTCCAGGAATTTCACATCACTCAATGTGACTGCAAAATGTAACGTTGTGAAAAACTCCCTTGGTACAGGAAGTGTTTGTGGTTGACCGCCTTACTGGCAGCGTGACTGTAGCTCAGCGGCTGGACCGGGCAATGGCTACAGAAGTAACTCTGGCTGTTACTGTCACGGACATGTCCGCTACACCACCACAAGTTAGTCTGACACTATATGTTTGGTCATAAGGAACTGGAATTCTTCCACAGATAACAATATTGATGTATGTTCCCACTCCTCATTTAATATGTCAGCTCTGGCCTTTATACAATCACTTTTTATTCATCACCAAAAATAAATTGGAATAATATAGTTCCTGAATGTAGGTGACAAACTGAAGATGAAAATTTCTTATTTGTTGTCCAGACATTGTATTGGTCTATATATAATGCAGTAAACCCATAAAACAATAGTACAGTGACTAGATTACCATAGATGACTAATTACTGCAGTAGTAGTTAGCCCCTCAGAATTTATGCTTAGAAAGAAAATTATTTTACCTAAGCCCAGCACTAGTTGCCTTCTCAGCAACCCCTTTTTTGCTCACCATAGATAAGCATAATCTAACTCCATGTGGGTTGAGTACCCTGAAGAAGAGATTCTTACGTTTGGTACTGGGGTATGATAATGAAAATTTTTGGTTACAGTTTTTCAGAATTTAATTGCTAATAGTTGCAGTCATTTAGAAATCAATATGTTATTCTTCTCTGACTTTTTTATAATTCATGATTGAAAGTGGTACCTAGATAAGTCTTAAGTTGCTTATAATTGATAATATGAAGTTATAATGGGTTTTCCAGTGTAAGCAAAAAAAATCTTCATACAAAGATTTCTTTTCAATTAAGACCCCTTACATGGTTCTAGCTATTTGTCTTTAAAATTATCCCTTAACTGTCCTTGCCACCATATTAACCATTATTATTACCAATTCTATAGGTGGGGCATGGCAGTCTTGTCATCACCATTGTGGATGTGAATGACTTTCCTCCAGTTTTCCCTCCACCATGGAGTCCTGAGAGTCCAACCATTCATGTCAAAGTGGTGGAAGAGCTGCCTCGCGGCTCCCTTTTGACTACTGTCACTGCCTCTGATGTTGACTCCAATATAGGTAAATGAGTGTGAACTGCTGGTAGTGTGGATTCCAGGACTTTTGTAAATTAGGAAAAAGGTATTGGGGACCTCAGTGATGGGGATAGTAAAGGAGATTTCAAAATAGGTAACTATTGTGGTTATTGCAACTCAGCATAAGTGGAAAGAAAAGTAAATGGGACCTTATCATATGGAAAATGGTAGGCAATGAGTACTCTAATCAGGATAAAGATAGTTGATGTGAATCACAGTAAAATGAAGGGTAAAGATAAAGACGAAGATATAGGATGTAGTTGAACAGTAAGGCACTCAAACACAGGCATTATGAGGATGAACGAACTCCATGGTAGACATAAACATTATGAACAGAGGTGGCAGTGATTTGAATAATTTGTTAGTTATACTGATGTTAGAGATGATAAAATGATAACACATATCAACAAGCCATGTCATTCACTGTTTGAATTGTGCAGTTCACTAATGTATCCTATAATCGCAGTAGCATCAAAGTTCACATTTGATTGCCACTCATATCTTATTGTATATCATCCAAAGGGTTTGTATAAGGGTAGAGGTATTGCCATGCCTAGGTAACAAAAATACTCTGATTAAAGTAAAACATCTGTAACAATATAAGGAGTAGTCAACCTAAATTTGCAGAAATTAAGTATTCCTAAATAGCACAGGTGTTCCTCCTAAGCAAACTGGGCCTCACCATAGTATCTTGGCATCTGTGACTACCCTAACATGTTTGCATTTGCAGTACTGCTGTTCTTAATAGAGTCTGTATCTGTCCCCAGAAGATGAATAGGTCCATTGTAATTTCTAATCCAAGGCCTGTATTCATCCCAAACAGGAGGTTACTCGCTAGCAGAGCCCTCTGATTACTTTGCTCTGGACAATGCTACAGGAGTGGTAACAGTCAAGGATAGACTGGACTATGAAAGACAACCTGAACTCAGCTTTGTTGTGGTGGCTCATGATACTGGTGTTCCCACTCTGTCTGCCACCACTACCGTCATTGTACAGGTACTCTTACTGCCACCAAAGAAGGCTTTTTAATATACAAAGCATGCCTTTGAATTTAAATGGATATCAGAGAGATAGGAGGGTCACCTCTATCATTAGAGTTGTATTGATGGATGAAAAGTTTGTGTTGAAGTTGTTTTGGAGTTCATGACCATGTAGATGCTATGATTAATTGCCTATTTATGATTATGTATTTGTACACAACAGGGTGAGAGTTCTACACTCTTTGGGTCCAGTGTCCTGAAATTTTTTTGCCACCATGTAGGTTTTTGGACATTTGTATACTGCTGACATTTACATTCTCAGACTGTTAAGACATGTGAAATGCTTGAGAGTAGGTATAAGTTGTGGAGTGCTAAGCAGTAGAGCAGGTAAATAAGGGAACTGACAAATGATGAGAAATCTTTGATGTAAGATGTCACTGAAATACTGAAAATGTTCAGTATAGCACTGTCCAGCATTACACACTCACCTGAAATACCCTTTTCAACACTTAGTACCATCCAACATATAGAACTCTTTTAACACAGTCTCTGAAACTTACTTTAACACTTATTGCCAGCCAGTTCTTTCCCTTTATGATACTTAATGTCTCTGTCACAGCACCCACCCAAATAAATTCTCTTCTACACTCAACTAAGTATCTTCAGGCACTTACTGTTCTATACCACTTGACATTCTTTAAAATACTAGTTCCTAAAACTTTTACACCCTTCCAGTTTTAGCACTCCATTACATAACCACTCAAATACTCCTATTTACAACATTCTCCATACAGTGGTACAGTGTCAAATGCTTTCTAGCAGTCCAAACGCAAACAATCCATCCAGTCATCTCTTATGTCTAAAACAGACTCACTTTCACATAGAAATCTAAGAGGTTCATTACATATGACCTTTCCCTAAAATTATGTTGTCTTTCATTAATGTAATTTCTTCTCTGCAGAAAGTCATTCATTTGCTTTCTGATTTTATTTTCTGTACCAATTGGACCACACTTGTTAGGGAGACCAGTCTGTAGTGTCAGTGCCTCTCCCTGGTTTCCTTTTTTATAGACAGGCATGATGTTTGCTGTTTTCTATGCCTTTGGCATTTTCCCCTTCTTCAGCAACATCCTGAACAGTGTTTCAGCTATTTTGTCAAGTGTATCTACATGTATCTTCAGCATACATGTAGAAATTTCATCTAGACCATGAGCGTTGTATGGATCAAGACCCTTTAGTATTCTGTTATCCTTTTATGGATATCTCAGTGCTTTTTTAGACCTTCTTCCAATTCTTCCTCATTGGTGTTGGGACTATAGGAGTCTTCTACAGTAAAAACACTTTTAAACTTATCATTCAGTTCCTCACATATCCTTACATCATCATCTGCAACTGCTCTTTTACTATAAATTCCTAATGAATTTATGGAATAGTTTTGGATTTTCT
The DNA here is from genome assembly GCA_038088735.1 of Panulirus argus. Lineage (NCBI taxonomy): Eukaryota > Metazoa > Arthropoda > Malacostraca > Decapoda > Palinuridae > Panulirus > Panulirus argus. Next base: position 6,449 of record JAYMFT010087564.1, on the reverse strand, counting down.
TTTATATTGCCCAAAATATTCTTTTCAAAGTTACTATGTTCACCTCTCTTATCCTAATATAGTTTTTCCTTGTTCTCTTATATCTTACAAATTTAGCAGGCTGGAATGCCACCTATATCTTCATTGCAGCACATCTCAAAGCTCCTTTGCTTTTTGAGATCTTTTATTGAACCATTTCTCCATATTTCTCAATCTTCCCTCAGTTTTAGTGGCTTAAAGTATTTCTGTTCCTTCACTTTAAAACTCACAGAACCTTTTCCCACAATGCCATGTTCTCGACTGTTGAACTCCATATCCCAATTTATGTTACCATAGAATTTTATAAGTTCTGTGTAGTTTCCACAGTTATTTATCCTCTTTAAATCTTATCTCTGTTTTTTTTTTTACATCCTCCTTTACCATATAATCAAACATAAACATTATGTGATCACTTTTTCCAGTTGATGTATCATATATGATCTCCATATCCAAGCTTGTATGTGTGAAGATAAGATCTAGAAACGATGGTGTATCAGACCCTTTTATCCAGATGTGTTCATTGAAATGCTGGTGTAGGAAATTTTCCTTTATATGCTTTAAAAATTTGTCTTCATGATGCTGTCAACATAAAAATCCAGGTTTTCCTTCTTTATAACTGAAATTCCCCATCATTGGTATTGCACCCTCTCTGCAAAGTGCATATTTAGTGCTTCATATACCATCCTGATTGGTTCTTCATTGTTATCAGTGTATATTTATTCTGCATTGTTAGAATTCCTTAGAGAATTATTTGATGTCAACATCAGTATGCTCTTCTTTCCTTATTTGATATCTTTGCTGAGGTACATCCCAGCTATGCCTATGATGGATGACTGTCATCCACTTGACCCATAAGTTTAAGTTCCTTTCCCTTCCCACCAGGCCATCAGCATTTGTAAACATGAACTTCAGCATAGACCTTCTTTGCTGAGTCCTCCTATATTACTCATATTGGCTGCATGTGTGACTATCATGTATGATTGCTATTATATGCACTTGTACTATGTCTTTACATTCTTATGTATATACACACACATGCACAAACCCAGCTTAAGCAAGTGCATATGTTTATGTTAACCTATCCGATTGCATATCTTTGCACGCATGAAGGAAGTTGTACTACCATGGGTCCCCTGTCTTTCAGATTAGCTTTTCTGTCATGCAGTTTTTAACTTTTCAGTGTTCCCTGAATTTATTTTTTCTTCATTTACATTATTTCATTAACTGTTACTGCAAAAGTAATTCCTCACAGTATTATTGTTACTCAGTGCATTTTCCATGGTGATGTATGCAGTATAATCATGGTGTTTCTTGTCTCACCTTGTAGCTAGAGAACATCAATGATGAGGAGCCAGTGTTTCGTTCTGCACTGTATGAGGCTGAGGTGCCTGAGAACTCCCCACCAGCCACACCCGTCATGAATGTCACAGCCACTGATGCTGACAAGGGACAGTATGGGGTGCTCACTTACTCCCTTGCTGGTTAGTTTTAATGCACTAACTCTATAATATTAAAAAAATTGTAAGATTAAAACTAGTGATCTTCAAAGCTTTTATATTTTATTACTTAAGTGCGGCAGTGCATTTATAGTGCTGTATTAGAAGAAAAGTGAGAATTCTGTAAGTTATGATGGTGAATTTTGTTATAAGAATACTTCATTGAAAAGCTGGGAGTATTGTCTCATCAGAGAACTTCTCAATCCAGAGGACTCCACATTTCTCTGGCACTGGAAGTAGGCGGGAAGATAATGACAGCAGGGAAAGCCAGTGTCTTCTCATTAGAAAGACAATGGAATAGAAAGTCAACCCCACATTTTAAGAGAATTTCCCAGAGAATCTCTCATACTTTTGGGACATTGCTGTAGAAAGAAAAGAATTTTTAAATTTCAGAGCCTACATTTTTTTATAAACACTTTAGATAGAAACGTTTAGCAACATTAATGAAACATACTCTCCTTTGCAATATTTTATAAAAAAAATCCATACCTGTTGTATATGTTATAATTGCTCATTACCTTATTAAGTCACCTTTCACCTGTCCCACTGCAGGTGACCATCAAGAGCACTTCGCTATTGATTCTAATGGGCTTGTGACAGTGAGAAATGGTGCTCTGTTGGACCGGGAAAGTCTCTCCTCAGTGGTATTGCGGGTGGTGGCTACAGATGATGCTCCAGAAAACCACCGCCACCAATCCTCTGTTCCGGTGAGTGTAGAAGTGTGTTAGTCCTTCCTAACAGTGGTTCTTACCATTGACTTGCTGAGGATATTTCAGTTTCTGGAATACCAATGACTAGAAGCCTTTAGGTTTCTTTTCTAGGAATGATTAGCATATCTTTACACAGTCAGTGTGTTTGCACCAGTAAATATATAATTCTTTGAATTGGTTAGAAATAGGTTGTCTGTGCACTTGCACTTTATTAGTTGCAGGCTGTGAACAAGCAGATACCTTCTTTTTAGAAATTGGAGTTTTCCTGGATTACATCATATTTTTCATGGTCTTGTCTACCTATTTGTAAGCTGTTTATGCCTAGTAGAATATGGCAGTGCTTCTTTATAAAGTAACTGTAGTAATTATAAGTTGATATTTGTATACTTTCAGTGGTACATCCAGAATTCAGATAACATGAGCCTGTTCAGGACTCTATAGATTTCTTGACTGCCATGTTTGCAAATTATCTATCTTGATACTATGTGCTCCAAGTATACCTAAACTGTATGATATGGTCTTTGATATCCATGAGAAAAACTTTCCCACTATCCACAAAGAACCTTACCAGTTTACATGAACAAAAGCTGGAAATATCATAAAGAATACCAAAGGAAAAGGGTAAAGCTCAGGCTTAAATTTTGAAGATGGTCAGTAAATGTTGCTGCTAGATAATGATAGTCAGTTATTGAAAACCAGTGAACATGAATAGATGATTACTGAATTGGAATATTTGGCTGCATTTTGATTCTAAGCATTTATGAGTATACTTTCATGCAAAATATGCAAGACTGTTTCATTTTCCAGACTGAGAGGAAGTATATTGAGTGGTTGAAGTGTATGTTACCACAGTAAATTGCTCACTTAAAGGATGCCTTCAGAATGCATGGCTTTTAAAAGACCTATGTATATAACTAGACTGGTTTGTGATGCACCTAAATCCTTTTGATAGTAATGCTTCCCAAAAGACTTATCATTAAAGGAGAATATCAGCAATTCTAAAATGCAGTACTTCACCAAGTGAAAAATAGCATTTTGCACGTTTGTAAAAAAAACAGAAGACGTAGTGCATCCTTCTATTGTTACTTCCATTCTCTTTTTCATGGGTTGGTTCAAGTACATAGCCACTGAAATCACTCATAATCATCCTCAACTGATGCACAGTTTGAATTTACCAAATTAAAACATAAGCTTCTGCAGATACAGAAGTACTTATTACTTTTTAACTTTTTTCACTACCTTTATACACAAGATGCTTCAATTGCACCTGATCAGCAGTCATTCCTGTAACATCTTAATCTGAAATATCCATAACCTTAATTGATTCTTTCACTGCATATATCCATCTACTCCACAGTCAGCCTCTCCTTCTTGTATCTTTGACTTTATTACTGAACATTTTTTAATGAGTGCATCATTTGCCTCATATTTAACATACCCATACTATCCTAACAAACTTACATCCATGCACTTTTCTAATGATTTCTTCACTAAAATTACACTTCTCAGATCTTCATTCTTCCCTTTATACTCTTATTTCAAAGTTTTACGATCTTTCTCTTTACTGTCCTTATTTTCTTTTACCAATTCTGACCTATATAAACTTAGCTTTCACATCTGTATGTAAGAGCTAGAACAAGGAATCCATAGAAACTTCTTGCATATACTATGCTTATTTGCTTTTCTTTTTGTCAGTGCTCTGCCATTTTTTTCCTTTCCATAACTACTTTCAACTTTCACTTCACCATCCTTTGATCATTATTCTGAGATATCTAGAATCGTCATTAACTTCCAGGTTCTCACCATGCAGTTTAATATTACACTGTAATTTTCCATCTCTTTCAAAAACTAGGCTTACTTTTATATACATTTTCTTTTAGCATCTTCCTCCTTCACACATCCTCTGAGCAGCCCACCATTCAATCAAATTCTTCCCCTAATTCAGCTAACTGTAGAGCATCATCTGCATACAATAACTTTGACAACTTCCAATCTGTTTCTCATCCCACCTCACTGCTGCCACCACCCATAATTCCCCATCCATTAAAATGATAAATAACAATGGTAGCATTGTACAGTCTTAATATATCCCCACATTTATTTCATACCACATCTTACTCTTACACATGCAATACTTACTTTAAAAAGCTCTTAGCAGCATTCATAAGGCTTTCACGCATACCATATAGACTTCCCAGTATTTTTCTGTTTATATCATCATACTCCTATTCTGAAACCATAGATGATGCATATATATAAAAAAAATTTTTCTTTCTAGCTTTCTCCATTGTTTAAGTGCAAAATCTACTCTACATATACTTTTCACTTTGTAAACCCACTTTGTTCTTCACCAATAGGGGGTCCTCATAACACAATCAATAGTCCTCATAACACAATCAGTCACTATCCTACCTTACACTTTGCCAAAAGTATAAAGGAGACTCATTCCTCTGCATTTCTTACACTCACTTTTCCTTCATACATTAGAACAGTTACTACCTTTATTCAGTCATCAGGCACATGATAATTTTTCCGTACTTCCTCACACACTTTCAAGACCCACTTCACTGAACTTTCATCTTCACTCTTCATCCTCTTACTTACCCTTCCTTCTGTGCTCCTAGCTTTTCCAATCCATAAAAACTTTATTGCTCTTCTTACTTCCTTATTTGTAATTTCTTCCTTCTATACATATAATCATCTTCCTCCTAACTTATGTTAATCATGCTGTACCAATAGACATATCTCTTTCACCGATTAAATGCATTCCACTGCTATGAATAGTGATGAAATAAAGGATAACCAGCAAGGACAGGAAGTAGAAACAAATTTTCCAAGGAGGGATGTTACTAAGAGAATTTGATATGATAAAAAACAGACAGTTCAACAGAGAAAAAAATGAAAGCATAATGTGTTAAAAAGTCATGGACTTGAGGAGATGATAGATGAGAAGGAAATTTTGATATATAATTTATACAGGTAATTACACTGATGAGAGGGCTTAAAAGTGGATGAAATAACAAAAGGGAAATACTGATGAGAAAAGAAGAGCTGAGATTGGAGTAATGCTTGATGACTTTGCTTTCTTTAGGAAATTTTTTATCAGCTACATTAAAGATGACATAATCTCACTTTAATTCTCTGCTCAGCCAATTTAGGAATCAACCTACCACAATATATTGTTTATGTTTTCCCTACAGCTTCACATCACCATCACCGACGTGAATGACCATGGTCCAGTCTTCAGCCAAAGGTCATACTCTGCCAGTGTAGTTGAAAATCTTCCTTTGGACCCACCAGCACCTATTGTCCAGGTCACTGCTCATGATAATGACTATGGTATTAATGCCCTGGTTAAATATTTCATCACTGAAGGCAATGAGTTAGGTCAGTGTTAAGGTCCAGGTGGATGTTTTCTAGTATTAAGTTTATTGAAAGTCCTGAGTGGTTGTATTGCTTATCAGTGTTGTTCATTGCATGCACTAAATCAAAAATGATTTTAAACATTGATGAAAGTGAAGGTAAGAATGCTGCAATGTCTTTAGTGAAAATTCATCTGAGAAGAGTTTAAACTTATGAAGATATCTTATATTTAATTAAAGAACTGTTCAAGACCCATTGATTCATTAGTGATATGTTATATGATATGTTTCCAGTCTCTTAACTTGGAGCACCAAGCAACATGTATGACTCCAGCACCATTCTGTGACCTCAGTACTTTCTGTGATTGGCCTTTCTTTGATCTCACTTTCCTGATATTACACTAAACTCTTCTTAAATCTCATAACTAATCATTTTTTGTTGCATCTTTTAGTGGTTCCTGAATGTTTTGGTGGCCTACATAAACTTATAAAATCAAAAGTTCAAAAGTATTGTTTTTGACTGTGGGACTAATTCATAGCATTGTATTATATCTTGAAAAATTTTCGGTTTTCAGAATCCTTCCAGTTGGACCCTGAGACAGGCATCCTTTACCCAGCTCGTCTTCTTCTGGCCACCCCTAGTAACTACAATCTGACTATATTAGCCAGGGACCTCAATGGCACAGGTACCAAATCAGTTGCTTCACGGATGTGTAATAGTGTAACAGAAGAGGATTAAATTAACAGATTATTAGTGAAAATATCTTTAACATTAAATTACCTGATGGTACCAATTTTTCAATGTCAATTAGACATTTTTTTTTTTTTTTTTTTTTTTTTTTTTTTTTTTTTTTTTTTTTTAT
>JAYMFT010087553.1:0-14112 GCA_038088735.1 Panulirus argus | reverse complement strand
TTTCTTATATTCATTTGAGGAGGAGAGTAGTATACTACCTCGTCCTTTTGATGTACCTATCAATAACTAACTAACTAGCTAACTAACTGAGTAGTGGGCTGTACGTTACATTTTTTTTGTTCGTGGCACTGCAAGGACCACGTTCCAGTGTGCCGTTATGTAGCAAAAATGGTTGGTGATTTAGGTAATCTTTTGAAAAACAAATATTGGAAATATGTCTGTGTTGGCGTTAAATATAAGAGTTTGGTTCTGTTCCGTGGATAAGAGAAATCGTCATTTTTTCAAGTATTTCAAAGACATTCTTTTTCACTTAAGACGATTATCCATTGTCAACATTGGTGTTGGCGCCACATCCAAAACAAGTAGAAGTTAGTTTTATTTGGTATTTATCATTGATAAGTTTTACATTGTATAGAGATGTTAACGTGTGATTAACAGTCGTAAGATTGGAAACATGATAAAGTTTATTTAACGGTGTAAAATTAACTTTTGGCTCAGTCAGTGTTTGTCAGAATGTTGAGAGGCGACAGATAATCATCAGGACCTCCTAGATATATATTAAAAATGTTATATGTTAGATATCATTGTTCATTTTTTACCTTAAATTGTTTAACATCTCTCAAGCACACCGTAGTCAACTATTTGGGTAAAGCCTGTTTGTGTGCGGGTTGCCTACAGGACGAAAATATTAGGAATTTGATGAGATGGTGAACATGGAAATTTAGTCTTCATCGTTTTTGAATTATTGTTTGAATTGCATGAAAAATACCTCATCTCCCACAAACATCATTTGTGAATAAGGCTAGTCCATGTAAACTGAAGACAAAAGATGGTTAATATGTGTCATTTCACAATTCTTTCTATTAATGCACCATTCATTATAAATGTTTATTGAAACTTTTAAGCCATATTGTTAAGGTTCAGGTTGAAATGAGACTATAAAGTTTAAGAACTGCACCTGAGGTAAAATGGTCAAGTGGTGGTTAAGTAATAACTTATGGATTTGGAAGTAACTTTTTTTTTTTATACTTAGCAGATGTGATTTAGATCCAGATTATTTTCATCCCCCCAAAAAAATGATGTGATAATAAAACGGGAAGTGATGACTAGGGACAATATTACATTAAAAAGTAAGTTTGATTTGCACAGTATTCAGTGCATTGGCACACAGCACAACATTAGTGCTGAAAAATTAGGTAAATCGCTGCTAGGGAAGCTAGGGGAGGTTTAATAGGTTCTGATGTTACCAACAAAATTCATTGTCTGATTTTACATTATTCAACCTAAAGTTTTCCTGATCTTCATAGCCCTTGGCACTCTAAAGGATGATTTGGAGGATTATATTCTATTCCATGATGTTAAAAAAGGCTATAGTAGTGTAGATCATATATATGTCAAGGGAAATTTGGGGTGAAAAGTAGGCTGACTTTTATAATAAACTACTAAACCCAAGAAAACCTCATGTACAGGAACTTCCTATAGTAGCAGAGACCTATAGAAGATGATATGCCAACATTAAAGTGGTCTTCAGCTGGGAATTGCATAAAATGGTTACATGTGAGAAGATTAGTCAGTTGACTGTCTTTTGATATTAGTTGAGAAATGGTGCTGTGCTTAATCATGGGTGTGTCTGGTATATTTCATCTAGAATGTTTAATATTAGAATAGAACTGCATAGTGAAGTCATGGTTTTCTTAAGTTCTGTTGATTTTTTAGAAATATTTCCTGTACATTAATCCTGGGTTTTCCCAGATGTACATAACTTGCACCACTATCACTGTAATTGTTCTCACACAATGAAATATAATGTTCCAAATCATGTTCCACAACTCTTATTATATCCTCTAGATACAACATCAGTGATGCTAAACAAAATCATATACTATCCAGAGTTAATTTCGATACACAGTTAAACGATTGTTTACCAATAGTTTTACATCACCAGAAACTGCACCAGTTTACCAATAGTTTTGCGTCAGCAGAAATTATGCTAACAAGTGGTTAAGGCAATTTTTTTCTTTTTTTTGCCCATGGTATTATTGAGATTACATTTACATATGAATTTTTTTATGCTGAAGGCTCCAGTCACAGATAAAAGTCCACATCAAGGCTGGGGCTTAACTGAAATATAGAGAGAATTATGAAATGGAAAAAGAAAAGACAAGGGAAATTATTTTTTGAATTTTAGAGTAAGTGAAAGACCTATCTTTTGAAATGTGCCTGGTCATAGTTATTGGGAAAAACATGAGAAGGAAGAGACTTTCTCATTATAGCAAAAAGGAAGAGGCCTTACATAAATGATTTTTAGATGCTATTTTTACTGTCATCCTTTACAAAATCAAACCAGAATTTAACCTCATAACCTAGAGATATTATGAAGAATGGCAGTGAGTACATATTTGTTAAAGATATTTAGGGTGGGATACCAAACTGTTACTTTATTTGATATAAAGCAGAGGCTGTTACTGGATTCTGCCACCATGTGCTTTTGTTGCAAGTGAAAAGTCACCTTTGTTAAGGTTTTATAATCAAAATACAATCTCGAGAAAAAACTTGTCACTTTTAAGAAGTGTCTCCTTTCTCTGCTACTTATTGTAGCAAAGCCTTGAAACTGCAGGAACCCCAGGAGAATGGGTCATGTTATAATGATGATGATAGCATCAGAAGCAAACAAGCATTGGCCCCACTTGCACTCATCCACACTAGCTGTTGTGTATACAATAATGTATGTAAATCAGAGCCAACCATCCACATCCAAGCCCCACAGACTATTCCATGAATAACTTTGCTTCATATACCCTCGTTCAACCCATTGACAGCCCGTTACTACTCACACTACCATTAACCATGATAATCCAGATCATTCCATGATGTAATTTATTCTGTCCCATACATTTCTCACCCTCCTGAATATTCAGGCTTCAGTACACCAAAACCTCCTCCACTCAATTCTTCTATCTCCATCTCGATCTTCCCATTCCCCTTATTCCCACCACATTTGACACAAACATTCTCTCAGTGGGTCTTTATTGCACTCCACTTATCACGACACCTAGCTTTTTATACAGTCATTCCATAAACAATGAACCAATATCACACCACTTATTGTCCTCAGGCGTATCATTTCTAACATGTCTACCCCCCCCCTGCCCCATTCCTTTGCATTCATGGCTTATGATTCTCATCCATACAACACTCAGATTGATTGAGTATGATTCTATTACCTTCATTTATTTAACAATGAATCATTTAAGAATTGTAGTGCGAGGAATACCTGGTTATGGTAGGTGTTTTGGTTGCTGGGCCAGAGTGCTCAGGATATATATTTTAGTTATCATAAAGTTTTCACTGATCATTTTTCCAAATTGAAGACCAACCTACCTTTGACTGATGGTTATTCTTATTTGATTACCTAGATATCTATGATCTTTTTCCTCTATTTGATTTGAAATTCATATTCATGTATCCATTTCTTCTTTGTTTACGTATAACTGCCATAGTGAAATGTCACTAATTTTGCAAACATTTCAGAAAAAGAATATAGAAAAGCCATATGCTGTGCAGCAATGCTATAAAATTGAAGAATATCAAACCGAGAAATCCTCTAAGGATGAAACATCTACTGATCAGGTCAGTATGCCATGTCAGCCCTGGAAACTTGACATTAGTAATAGTCATAGGGTGGTAGTATATTAAAATGAAACCAACTGGAACCAACTGAAGCTTGTTGCGTTCAGGTATTGTTATAGCATTGTCACATTTCTTGATATAGATTTGATTTAGATACAGGTACCTGGAATTACTAAGAAATTTTTATTCCATTTTTACTGTAATTACTGTTTTTGATATTTTTCATCTTGTTTTGAATATTGTAGAATTTGTCAACAGTTGCTAAATTAGCTTTCGTATTGAGATATTTTTGTCAGTAAAAGTAGTTTGATGTTGAAGAGCTGTGGCAGCCCTTAATGATTTTGTATTGATATCACTCATTAAAAATAGGTATTAATGGTAAGGAATTGCAAAGAGAATGAATCTTTGAAAGTAAGAAATGATATAATGAGGACAGTAAAGCATAATTTTATCCACCTAATATATATTCTAAAGATTTTTTGTAAGGATGATCTTCATGTTAGAAGGAAGTCGTGATTGTACAGTTAGTGAATAAATGGCAGATGTTTAGATTTAAAGTTTGCATGCTTAAAGCTGTATGGAATAATGTATCTGTGTAAAAAATAAGTGTAAGAGATGCTTATATTGCCAAAATGAGATGTGAATATGTCTATGTCATTTATAGAGCATGCAAAAGTGTAATTTGATTTGAACAGAAAGAAACTAATTATAGTATAGCATTGTACCTGGAGTATGCTTGATATTAGCCATGATTGCTAAGAAGGCTAATATTATACCATCTTTCATTAGTAAAAATTATTGTGATTGCTTGGAACATGGACAGCCGTATTAATGGGAAATATAAGGTAGTTGTGAGGGAGACAACTGAAGCCAGTTTTTACATATTATTATTATTATATTACATAAATGTTGAGTATTGTATTCAGTAGGAGTCATACTCCAACATACCCTATTTTTCACTAAGTTTTACTTAATGCTTTGCTGGAGAGAGGTACAGGTACTCTGATGCAAAATTGCTACTGTGCTAAAATTGTTTTGATATTCAATTTGTCTACTCTTGTTGTGGAGGGCCCATTACATTTCATTTATGTTATCAGTTTTGTTACTTCATTTGCTTTTATAATGACTATGTAGGTAATGAGTCAAAATATCATGAAGAGGTAATGTCAACCATTTCTTTCAAGAACTAACATATTACTCATATTGTTGAGATGTAATGCACCTTTCTCCTGTTGGAAGAACATCATATTGCTTATGTTTTACAATGGAGCTAGTAATTAAGGCAGTCATGAGCAAGGAAACCAACACACGACTTGCTCATTTGTGAAGGTAATCAGAGACAGTCGCTTTCTGATGAAGGCGAAAGGAATTTAGTTTTAAGCCCTGCCATGGGCCTGTTTGCAATAGTTGATCCTTGTCTGATGCATGAAGATGGAGATATTGCACTTGGCTGTGTTTATATACTTTAACATGTAGAGGATTTCAAAATCTTTCTGTCAACCAGATCTTTTAGTTTAAAAGCTGTTGTTGATTAACATGTGATTTGATTTCTTCATTATTAAATACTCTATAGATTTATCTATACTGAGGTATTAGACTTTACACTTTGATCACTGTTACAGTGAAGGGGTTTGTTTTGACTTTACATTCTATTATCTTTCTATTATCTTTCTCACTTCCATTTACTTGGGGTGGATCAAATACATTAGTTTTTCAGTTCACTTAATGTATCCATAATGTACATCTGGTGTGGTTAAGAGAACAGAGGCATGTGTACTGCTTTAGAAATTTTTATTCACTTTACCCATCAGTTTGATTTAAAGGGAAATGAAAACTTTTCATTCATACTTATACCTGACTTATAACCTGACAAGCAAAATGCCTTCCCTACGTATTTAATCAACTGACATTTACCTGTTGATGTATGTTTGTTTGTGGTTCACCTTTTCTCCTTTTAACATAACTTATCCTTCTGTCAACATGTTGTATGCCATATTTCCTACATTTATCTTTCTATCAGTATCTCTGATGCCTGTTCACTGCAACTTCCATCAAGGGAGTGGCCATGACAAAAGTCTCCACTTACCCTTCATTTCTTTCTTCATTCCATCTTGTCATAGTGCATGATCATCTCAAGTTAATCATTTCCATAGCCTAGATTCTTGATATTTGTAACTCTATGTTTTGGCAGCATAGGTCAAGGTTTAGGAGGACTATGCTGTCCCTTGATCCTTTCTTCACAACTATACTTACACCTTTACCCTTCATTATTTTCTTCTGGATCCCAGTCACTCTTTTACCTCGTACTGCTCTCTCCCTTATCTCTCCTTCCATATCGACAAACTTGCTCAAGATAGTTCCTGAATACTTATAATCTGTCACCTCTTACAGTCTTTCACCCCCCATGTCTGTGATAAAGTTTAGTACACTTTCTTCTCTCACTCTTTTGGGCTTTGCAAAATCTGTGCTTTCACTCTTTCCTATCAAACATGATTATTTTACTTGTACTCTTATTTAGCTTCAGTGACTTATAGTTACACACATCATAAAACACTATTACAACCTTCTGCATCTCCTCTTCACTTTTAGCAAACAACACAGTATTAACCACAAACAATCATATCAGTAGCCACCACAAGTCACCACCGCACTCCATGTCTGCACCCCCTTTACCTAGTTTTGCTTTTATTTCTCTTATCAATGCATCCATACATATAAAACGCCATGATGATATAACACTGCCCTGTATCATACCTACATGAATACCAAAGCTTTTGCTCAACTCTTCATCCACTCTCTCACATGTATTTGCTTCTATATGGAAGGCTTTCACACCATCCAGCAGTTGTACCCCTACCCAGTATATCTTAACTACATTTCATAAAGAATTTCACTTGACTCTTTCACATGCTTTCTCAAGATCCATTAAAGCTGCTACAGTTTCTTGTTTTACACTGTCATTTTCACCACAAAAATTTGATCCACACATCCCCTACCTTTCCTAAAACCCCCTTGCTCCTCACTTATTCTGCATTCAGTCAGTTCCACCACTCAATCAATCAGCTCTCTTGCATACACTTTTCCTGCTGTACTTAACAGACTTATTCCCCTATAATTGCTACATTCATCCTGAGCACCTTCTCCTTTGAATAAGGGAACAGTAATATCTTTCACCCAGCCTTTAGGCGCAACCTTCTGCTTCCACGCTAAATTGTATATATATCTTGCAAGCTTTCATCTATTTACCTTTCTAATTGTTTCTTCATGGTACATATCTTTTTTGTATTCTTATTCTTTTCTTTACTCTCCTAATTCTCTCTGTGTTATGTAGGTTGACTGTGATGACTGTCCTTATATTCTACCTTTTTTAGACCAAGGAACTGGGACAAGCATTCCCTCATACATAATTTTTGTGTTCTTTCCTAGTCGATTCTTAACAAGATAATACAGATATTGGATGGTTGCATTTTTCTCAAAGATTCAGTTTCTCTCCCTAAATTCTTTTCCTGATTAATTATCTAACTTAAATCTAGATTCCATAAATCTGTTATTCTAGCAGTGCCACACACTTTTAAAGTAGCTTCTTACTTCCATTTTACTATAGAAGATGACTTTTGCTGCACAAACCATTGATAAAAGGACTTAGACCATAATCAAAAGTATTATTATATTATTATTATTTATTTATATTTATTATGCTTGATCACTGTTTCCCGCATCAGCAAGGCAGCGCCTGGAAACAGATGAAGTACATATATATACATACCAACATACATATATACATACATACACATACACATGCATATGCACATGTACATATTCACACTTGCTCACCCCCCATCCACTCCTGATGTCACCCTGCCCCATGGGAATTAGCATCGCCACCCCCGCGCCAGCGAGGTAACACCAGGAGACAGATGAAACGGCCACATTTGCTCACACTCAGTCTCTAGCTGTCATGTGTAATGAACTGAAACCACAGCCCCCTTTCCACATCTAGGCCCCACAGACCTTTCTGTGCTTTACCCCAGACGCTTCACATGCCCTAGTTCAGACCATTGACAGCACGTGGACCCCGGTATACCACATCATTCCATTTCACTCTATTCCGGGCACGCCTTTCACCCTCCTGCATGTTCAAGCCCCGACCGCTCAAAATCCCTTTCACTCCATCCTTCCACCTCCAATTTGGTTTCCCGCTTCTCGTTCCCTCCACCTCTGATACATATATCCTCTTTGTCAACCTTTCCTCACTCATTCGTTTCATTTGTCTGAACCATTTCAACACACCCTCTTCTCTCTCAGCCACACTCTTCTTATTACCACACATCTCTCTTACTCTCACATTACCTACTCGATCAAACCAGGGTTAAGAGACGGGGCAACGTGTTCAACTGTATCCCCGTACCACAGAAATAATCACACATACACACATATCCTACTTGAAAGCAGATCTCCCTGAACCACAAGTTTGTATTCAAGATTTCTTTGGTGGTTTACATTCCTGTAACCCTATAATGTACAAGGATTTGGGAGAGTGAAAGGGCCCCTGGTCGATGCAGCGTTAGCAAGTTATATATTTATGATAGCGGTCTGTGTACATCGGAGCCCATCAGTAATATTGATTTTCATATACGATTGATGATGTCCAAAACAATATAAGATCATTACTATATCATTAAAAAAGATCAACCTTTAAATATATCAATTAATTTACCCTGGAACAAATAGCTGTATGAGATTGGCACCTGTGTATACCAACAATTGTATGCATTCACTATGTTTGTTCTACAAAATATCAATTTGCCGAACTCAACCTATAAAAATGGCTGACTAATACATGGAATAAAGGAAACTGAACAAAATATACGCACAACTACTATTTCAAGCATTGTTTAGTAACGAGAAGCATAGGCACTAAATGAGGAAAGCTTTAGTCGCCACAGATACTGTTCGCTGGGGAAGTCAACAGACATTGTGTATCAACAACATCCGTCGCTTCGAATGCCAAGTTGACTGTTAGGTTTTAAGTGGATCTTCGGTCAGTTATAATTCTTCAGTGTTTTCAGATTTCTAAGAAAAATCCGATCGTTTCTCTATGCAAAATGTTCTGAAACCTGAGGGACTTTGTCAGTAAGTTAAGACAAACCTTAGGATGTGTTTGCCCAAAAAATGTGAAATTTGAGTTGGAGGTAGAAGACATGCATGCCTTCTTTTGTATTGTGATATCCTGAATTTTGTTTCGTTATTCTAAAACCTTTAGGCTGTAGGTTATGTAATGGCTACTTGCCCCACAGGGGCCAAATTACTTCAGAAAGGACGGTCAACTTAACATCAGGCTCCTAACTTTTCCATTGATTGTATGGGGGTCTCCCTAAACAGTGAAATCTTCCAAAATTTAAGAACACTGCTTTAGGGTCAGCGATTACACACCATCAGAAGTAAATGAGGAATGTGGAATGAAAGTATATATAAATAAGGCATTAGTAAGCTGACTGGGTTTGTTCAGTAAAATATAGGAATACTGAGACGCATTTTGTAGGTGACTGAATTTAAGGAAATTAGTACCAATGGATTCCTTACAATTAGTACAGTTGTTAGTAGAATGTGTTATTCAAGTTGAAGCACCTCTGACTAACTCCATCATTTTTCAGTTTTCTTAAAGTGGGCAGGGCCTTGAAGTAGTTGGTGTTAGTGGGATAAAAACACTCAAAATTGAGTGTAAGTAATGCATTCATAACACTTTCATTCACTTTTAGCAAGTCTTATACAAACAGGAGGGATGCTTACGGATTTCCACCTTTTTCTAATGTCATTGAATTTTGCTGTCTGTGCTATTTTATAAAGAAACAAGTGCTACTTAGAAAGACACATCAACACTAAGTGGCAGTGTAGTTCCAGCCACTATCTTAATTATATGCTCCCAACAGAAGTTTATTTCTCCTGACTAAGTTGAGGCATCAAAACTAGCTTTGAGAATGGTGTAGGTGCTTTATATGAATCATTGTAATTACAGAAACACCTGTATTACACACTTTAGAGCATTATAGTAATTGATATTAGATAAGGGAACAGTAGAGTATTTAGGACACTGTGGGATTAATTAAAGAATCAACTGAACCAATGAAAACCTCATCTAACCTTTCTAATGGTCAAGATTCATCTAGAATTTCAATGATCTAATTAAAATATACCCAGTCACATAAATAAAATGCACTACCAGTGTGGTGCCAGATGTCAGCAAACAGATGACACAACTAAATCCACACTAGTGGATGAATGTAATGTAGGTATATTTCTGTTGTCATTTTGCCTACTAGCTGAGGTTGTGTGAGGTTGATGTAATGAAGCCAAAACTTTAGCTAATACCAACACTGATTTTCAGTGATGTTGAAGTACTAATTCCTGTACCTTTCATAACAAAAACAGAAAAACTAGAAATTTATACATCTTCATTCGTATGCTCATTTCAGATAAGATTAAATAATTTTTATTTGTGTATTTTTATCTTTATCTTTGATGCCAATTCCCACCTTGAACTCCTCAATGGGGTTGTGGCTGCAGTTAAGTCCCCATAACTAGTGAACCCCAGTGCTGCTTCTTAGCCTTAGTGCCTCACCCTTAACAGGTCACTGGCAGAGGGCAACTCTAACACAGTGTTTGCAGAAGCTCCTACCAAATGTTCCTGTTGACTACTACTGTATAAATGCTACTGCTTATTGTTTCTACCTACTTCCTCTACATAATGTTTATAACTAATACTCCTGCCTAAATGTTTCTCCATACTACTTTTGTCTGTTGCTCCTACCATTTAGCCAAAAGGCAGGGCTAGCACATAGTGCTCACTCCTGGAAAATTTAGAGATATGAAGAATGAGCTGTGGGAGTTGTGTTGTCAGGTGTTATGTATGACAAGGAAAGATTGTATGTTTGTATCACAGGAATCATTTTATCAAATATTCACCAGACTAGGCCATATTTATTGAAGGTAAGTGAAATTAGATGTGAGGAAAGAGAATATCAGCATACTTTAGAGAGAATAAGAAAATGTTATGGAAGATGAACAAGGTGAGGAAAAAATAGTAGTATCACTGAAGAAACCAGAGAGGTAAATGGTAACAGGCAAAGAAGAGGTGAAGGTATTTTGAAAGAGTTTTGAATATATTAGACAGTAGGGGCAGATATGGAGTCTTTGGGATATAGAGGTATGCAAAACAAGAGAGTTTGGGGAAAGTGGTTTGGTGAAAAGAGAAGGGTTAGTTAAATCCTTTCAGAATGAAAATTTGGTCAGGCAGCTGGGATTATTGCTGAATTTCTTAAGAAAGGGGGTTATCATTGTTATGTATGGGTTAGTTAGTTAGTATGGCTCAAGATGAGTTACCTTAGGATTGGTAGAATCTCATTATTGTGCTCCTGTATAGTGGCATGGATTGGCTGTTATGATGCCTCCTGCTCTCAAACAGCAAAACTGTGGAATTCTCTTCCTTCTTTTATCTTCCTATCTTCATATATCCTTCTTCCTGTAAGAGTCAGGTCTACAAACACTTGCATAGGTCAGATTAATGTATTTCTTTTTCTTTTATTTTTTTTCACCTGAAATTGCCTTGACTGGGACATGTTTTGGTAGTGCCATGTCAGTCACTGTTAAAAAAAGAGAGAGAGAATGTTAAATTTGTTGAGTGTATGTGTTAAGGTGTAAGGTAGATTGTTGATTGAGAGAGTGGTGGTATGCGCAGATCCTGGCTTCGGGAGAGGTAGAGGATACTGTATGTGGATTAGATGTGTGCACTGAAGAATGTGTGAGAAATTCATATAGAAACAGAAGGATTTGTACATAGCATTTGTGTATCTGGAGAAAGCTTATGATTGGGTTGCTAGAGGTACTTTGTGGAGTGTTACGAATACATGGTGTAGGAGGAAAGCTACTAGAATCAGTGAGGTGATTGGTTTCAGATGAAAGAAACACAGTGAAAGTGTAGATTTTGCAGAACCATATTCAGGGAAAGAAGAAAGTGTAGTAAACTGTTTTTGGATATAGGGGGAGAAAGACTGGAAGAAATGAGAGGATTTAAGTATTTAGGAGTTATCTTGGGTAAGTTTGGTAATATGTCAGGAGAGATAAGGGAAGGAGCAGTTCAGCATAGTAGAGTCATTGTCCCTTAATAGAACAATGAAGGGCAGAGGTGTAAGCATGGAAGTGAAGAGAGGGTTAAGGGACAGCATAATCCTCGCAACCCTGCCCAATACAGCTGAAACAAACATGGGACGAGTAACAGAGGTCAAGAATCCAGGCTGTGGAAATGAGCTATTTGAGAGGAGCATGTGGTATGACTGGATGGAATTAAGAGAGAATCAAAGGGGTGTATGAGAGAGTTGGTATGGCAGGGAATGCAAAGGAAATTGATTATGGAGTGGTATAGTGGTTGAAACATAATACTTTGAGGTACTGTGGGCATGTGGAAAGAATGCAAGACTGGGAGTGTACATTGAGTGTGTATAATAGTATAATTAAGGTGTTGATGTGAGAGGAAGACCACCTGTGACATGGGGAAATAGAGTGGAAGAATATTGGAGGGAGAGAAATGGTGGAAGAATGCATGGAATGGTGTATGCGAGGGAGGCATGTAAGGACAGGGATATTTGGAGAATCTTTTGCTGTGGCCACCTTTTTGATGGGAGTTCCCAGGGAGAAATGGGCATCAGAAATATAGATAAATGGATAGATAGAATAAGCATTTCTCTGCTGTAGGCAGAGCCTTATAAGCATCCATGTATTTTCCCTTCCCCTCTTTCCTTTCTGAAAAGGTAGGGGTAATTTGACCAGATTTCTGGCTGAAACCTGCAGGTTATTTAAGGTTATTGGTCAAATAACAATGGGTTATTTGACTGGAACCCAGACAAATAACCACCAGCTGTTTTACCAGGGATTGCTTATGATTTTTTTATTTTACTAATTTATAATGCCGGGATGACTTTAATAACTGAAAACTAGATGAATATGCCATTTGTCTTCATTAATGACATTAGATACACATGTTGAGTAGGTCATAATACTGAGGTACATAAATTTTCACTCTCCCCATTGTCATCCATGTTGATCTCGTAAGTAGCTTGCCATCAGCTGCGAAGTGGGTCACCAAGTTTGGGAATGATTTCAGGTGGCCTGCCAGATCAGTCAGCTCTAGTCACAGGCATGTTTGTGGTAGCAGCATCTAGGTACATAGGTGGCTAGCTTCCTTCTGAACTTCAGCACCAGTGTTGTGGATGTCATATATGATGACATGCTTGCTTGTTTAGTCAGCAAGCTATTGTTAATTAGCTTGCAGTTAGCCTCCATTTTAAGCATATCTCTCACCAAATATTACTTTCACTTACTTATGTTTCACATCATGCTTATAATCAAACCTGTGCACTGTCATATTAGTTTAAGGCACATCCGGTGTTCTTGGGACTAGAAACCAGATTAACTATATCTATTGCTCTTTGATCACAGGTGTGTTTCCTCCCTGTCCCAATCTCTGTTTCAGGAATGTAGATTGTATCTGTTGCTGGGTTTGAATATTTGACTTCGAAATTTGAGTGTTTACAGGATTAAGATGTGTTCATGATTATGCAATCCTCCATTTGTAAAAAGATTACTGAAATTTTAGTGTTTACAGGCTTAAAATGTGTTCATGATTATGCAATCCTCCATTTGTAAAAAGATTACTAAAAAGTTGTCATCCAAACCCTGTGTTGGATAGTGCATTGTCTCCTGAGAAAGCCCACCCCATCAACCCCTGCAGTTGCAGGTTGACCCTGCTCATGGTCTCAGGTGATGGCAGCAATGTCAGTAATTTTGACAACCTAACAACTGCCATAACATAATATCAAAGAGACTGCCATGGTGTGGCCATTGGCTGTTATGAACCCCCTTCTGACCATTTAGAGGGAAGAGTGACAGCCATCCAATGATTTAGTTGTTGCTGGTACTCTGGTTTGACTTACTGGTGGAGCTCCTTTCCCGAGAGGTGAGGCCATGGTCTGTTAGCTCACTGCCAGTACCAGTACTGCTATGTTAACCTGAGTGAGGTTTCATACTTTTACATGGTACAGTTGTACACAAATATGATAAAGTGAATATTCACATGGTAATGCAAGGCATATATAATGCATATTAAGATCAAGTAAAATCATACACATACCCTGGCAAAATAGCTAATTGTTACTTAGCTGGGTTCCAGTCAATTAAAGTGTGGTTATTCGGTCAGGAACCAACCTCGTTCAGATAGCCTATGGTTATTTCTTTTTTCTATGTTAGCTGAGACGGCACGGGCAGCTAAGGCCCTAATCAAGGCCATCCCTTTAACGCTATATATTATTATTATTATTATAATACTTGATTGCTGTTTCCCGCGTCAGCGAGATAGCGCTAGGAAACAGACGAAGAAAAACCCATCCCCCCGCATACACACATATATACATACATGCACACATATGCACC
>JAYMFT010087543.1:0-14113 GCA_038088735.1 Panulirus argus | reverse complement strand
AAAGCTGACTGGAATAACTTACGTAACTTCTTTTCTGACTTTCCCTGGGTAAATTACTGTCTCTTATGTGGTGATGTCGTAACTTTTTCTCTTCTGAACAGTTGCTCCGTTTATACAAGGGCTTGATTCGTCCTTGTATGGAGTGTTGCTCCCACATTTTGGATGGTTCTAGCTCTGTTTCCTTACTTGATAGAGTTGACTCGAAAGCGGTCCGACTTATAAACTGTCCCAGGCTAACTTCCAGACTTGACAAGCGATTGATTTTTATCTGCTATAAAACCACATTGATGGAAGAGAGGGAAGTACTTCATGACAGTCATGGGTGAAAGAAGATATTAAGAAATCTGGACCACTTTCAGAAACAGGTCTGTTCAGTTCTGGACTTAATCCATTGAGGTCTGTAGGATACGAAGAATTTTCTACTCTGAACTCGTTTCTCTTTTGATGAGTATGGTCCCTATTTTATATATATATATATAGGTAAGATTTTGTCAAGCTAATTTTGTTAAATCTTCAATAATATAGATTTTGTTATTGTATAGTATATGAATAAGCTTATGAGGACTTAATTGTAAATAGAAAAGGTACATGTTTAAGGGTCTAGTGAGCACCCGTAGCTAAGGGCTACCCAATATACTGAAAGGCCTTGCTTCCAGTATCTTAATGGATACAAACGTACATACGCCCTTATTCCCTCTAAATTAACTCACGTACGTGTATGAGACGTGGAATATCATGACCCTTCTGGATTAGTGCCACAGAAGTTCTTTGCATCACTCAAGATTTCATTGGTCCCTGGTAGAAAGAGCCTCTTCATACTGTACAGTTTAGTCAATCACAACTGTATTGGTTTTCAGTGGATCAGACTTGTTACTTATACTTGGAAAGTATTTTAGGAAGATTATCGTATTTTTATGTCCATGGGTAGTGTTCCCTATGCAATTAGATACGTGTAATTGGCAGAGTAGTTGGTGTTAAGAGAAACTAAGGTTCATATGCAGATTTAAGCCCGCACCCTTTCTCTCTCTCTCTCTCTAATTGGACTAGACAGACCATGTCCAATAGAGCTGGAGAGGTTGAATTCACGCTTGAATGCATACACGGAATGATTCCTTTCACATATAGAGAAAGCTTGAAAACTCTATAATGCAATCTAAGGAGGAGGAGGGGGGAGGTACCAGAATACTGGGGTTCACGTTCGTATCTACCAGTGAAGTAAAGGCTGGGGCCTCCGTTGTCGTAACCATATTGCTGTATCTCTTGTCGACATCGTACGGCACGTGCGCCGTTCCCTTTGGCTTTTGGGAAAGGTTGCTGGGTTGTGTGTGAGAAGGTTATAAGGGCGAGAGGGGGGGGGGCAAGGCCAAGGCTAACTTTCCCCTTCCCACCCCCACCACCACCACCATCCCTCCTCCAGCGTCCACAACCCTTTTTACCCAAGGACAGAGTACACAGCCAGTTGAACCCTCCATGTAGATCTTCAGCTGAACGAGTAGCAATCTGACGTACCGTCTGGTGATGAAGACCCGATAATGTCCTCTTCATTATTCATTTCTGCCTCTCGTTATTCATACGGGTGTGCCCGGGTATGCGCCCGTTCGCCCAGAAGAGGAAACTGTAAGTGCTCTTGAGTTTGCATATTCCAATTGGAAGATTTAAGTCAAGGGTCTTTGAGTACATATTTCTTTGATTCTTCGATTTACCTGGTAGTACGATGGTACGACCCTTGATCACGATGGTACGACCCCTGAACACGATGGTACGACCCTTGATCACGATGGTACGACCCCTGACCACGACGGTACGACTCGAGCACGACAGATCGACCCTCAAGCACGACGGGGCGACCCGTAAAGTGTTTTTCCCTTGAATACAATGGTCTGACCCATGACTTGACACCAGACGTAGAGCACCTGACCCTACGTTATAAAGACCACTGTCATACGAAGACCATTAATGCTTCAGGACCAACGTGAGAGCCCGACGGGGACGCGCAGTTGACACTTTCCCTCATCCAGCAGGCAGCCGTCCGGTCGCGCGTGACGCGTTCCGGGCGTTCCCTTCCTGGAACTCGTGTGACTAAGGTCGCGTGTGTTCCCCGTGGAAGGGTTCGAGGAGTGGTCGATGTGGGAGGGGCCAGATTTGACCCGTGAGGTCGTGGTCTCCCGAGCCCTCTGCCTCCTCAAAGTGGGCGCGGGCGGGGGGGGGGGGGGGGGGGGGGGGGGGGGGGGGGGGGGGGGGGGGGGGAAAGCATCAACGAATCTTGTATTGATTCCCAAGTCCTTTCGCGGTGGTTGGTGTACGAGGTGGGCGGTGCCCCTCCCATCGCACCAGCCCTGAAACTCACACACTCACCTGAAACTCACACACTCGCACACTCACCTGAAACTCACACACACACACACACACACACACACACAAGCGTCTGAAATCATTCACAGCCCAGCACTGTTTTAGGCTCCCTATTGAATTGATCCTAAAAAAATGTCAATTAATTTAACAGATTATTCATTGGCTTCAGTAAGTTTTTTATTTTGTCTCATGCATGTCCATTAAAGAAAGGATCACAGCTTTACCTTGTCTACAGGTATGGAAACTCCACTCGAGCAAAGTCAGTACATATTAAAAAGTATTTTTAATTCCTCTATATGCCTGACGCATCCACTATAGACGGGGACGGATTTGGCGATAAGAGATTAGCCCAGAGGGTCATCGAGTAGTTAAAGCCTGAAGCGTTTATCTTGAAGACTTCAGAAGGACACTACCTGAATGTCGTCTGACACTTGATCTTTATTTTTTGCTCACTAACGGTACACGAAGACTTTCCCTCCTGTATAAACTCTTTCCCATCAGATGATAATTGGATTTTGATTTTGCCTAAACATTGATCTGTAACTCCAGCTGGGTAACCCTGAATTTAGCTAAAGTTATTACATGTCTAGTAGATACAATGTTACCTTTTCTTAATACATTAATCCTCAGGTTAACCTTAAGTGTATACCTGATGCCATGTAGTATTTGAAGGACACTCGATTTCAAAAGTTACGATGTCGTATGATTTTTGATCCTTCTTACAGGGTCAAAGAGTAGCGGAATATTGAATGTTTGAAGCCGCGTAGGTAAACTTACCTTGATTTTTGCGAAAGTGTGTGACACTGTCGGTGTCACCAGTTCTTGTCAAGGTCTGTGACACTGTCATTTCCTCGCCAGAGGTGTGTCACAGTGTCAGTGGGGCACTCCCAACAGCGTTTCAGAAGGCTCAGCACTCCATAATGATGGGTTACAGCGTTCGTAGAGTGGAAGAGGGGCCTCAGGGAGGAGAGAGGGATGAGAAGGGGGAAGAATGCATGGAATAGTGTATTCGCAGGGGGCATAGCAGGACAGGGAGACGTGGAGACTCTTTCGCCCCGGCCACCTCTTTATTAACGGGCGCTCCCTGAGGGAAACGGGTGTTGGAGACACATAGTACCAGGAAAGGACGAGTTATTTCATCGTGTTTCGACATCTGATTTCTGTAACCCAATCAGAATCATGGATGATCGTATAATCTAGGCTAGTGATAATTCCCCAGGGGAACTAAGATGAAGAATAGCAGCAAAGAAGTGATAATATTCTGACGTAAAGTTAAGCTTATTTGCATAAGGTGAATTGCAACAATAACTCGTATAATATTCATATTTTACCGCAGGTAAACTCTTTTAACTTCCTTGAGAATCGAGGAAATCGCATTTAAATGCATAGACTTGAGGAGCAACGTCTATAAATAATTTTCTCCATTACTGGAATGGAGTATAATCATAAACCCATTTACCCGACTCATCCAATGCTAGATATGGCTTTACTGCTAGCCATTTGTACACTGATGTATTACGAGGTTCTGTCTCCTTTAAAGCGGCCACCTCACGCCCTGCCCACGTTGGAACCGACACTTCCGCTTCCACGTATGTCCAGACCCCCCTCCCCTACACTAGAATGTGCTGTCGTATCCATAGATACTGTCCGATTCAAGATATTATCTGATGAACAGGTACTTCAGTGGTAGTTAACATGAGAATGGACTGGTAGATACTGTGTGGTGAACAGATACTTTCATATCAGATGTTATCTGAGGTACAGATACTACTGTATTAGATATCTAAGGCACAGATCTCACTGTATCAGATTTTGACACGATCGGATACAGCTGTATCTGATATCTGAGGAATTTGATAATGGTGTATCAGATATCATAAGACCCGATTCTGTTGTATCAGGTATCATCTGCCGAGCAGATACTGCTGTTTCAGATGATATCTGAGGAACAGTTACTAAAACATGAGGTATCTGAAGAACAGATACCTCAGTAACTTTAAGCGTACAGGTCTCAAAGCTTACTGTCAGGTCTTCACCTTTAAGGGGTGTACCGTTTCACGAAATGGTCGCACCGTCGTCCTCTAAGGGTGCACCGTCGTCCTCTAAGGGGTGTACCGTCGTCCTCTAAGGGGTGTACCGTTTTACGAAATGGTCGCACCGTCGTCCACTTAAGGGTGCACCGTCGTCCTCTTAGGGGTGTACCGTTTTACTAAATGGTCGTACCGTCGTCCTTTAAGGGGTGTACCGTCGTCCTCTAAGGGGTGTACCGTTTTACGAAATGGTCACACCGTCGTCCTCTAAGGGGTGTACCGTTTTACTAAATGGTCGCACCGTCGTCCTCTAAGGGGTGCACCGTTTTACTAAATGGTCGTACCGTGCCGTGGTACCAAAGGGTCGTAACGTGTAACTTGTTCTTAGTTGCCGTAATTCCTGAACAAAACGCTTCCTTGCGCTTTCCCGACCACGTTTTTAGTGTAGTTTCCAGTCGAAGAGTCGCATGATTCACTCATCACCTCAGTTACCGTTAATCTAATCACTTCTTCGATATATATATATATATATATATATATATATATATATATATACACAAGTAACGATTGTACGTAAGATAAAGGTAAAAAAAAGTGGTTTTAACTTTCTATATTTATCTATCTATCTATCTATCTATTTATATATATATATTATAAATGTTGTGTGTGTGTGTGTGTGTGTGTGTGTGTAGAGAGAGACAGAGAGACTATTTTTTACTCTTGTGAATGATACCGTCACCTATTTTTTTCCATACCGCATTTTCTTTTACATGTAAACAGTAAAACGAATAGTTGGATGTGGTGTTTGCCGAGAGAGTGGAAGTCGCCGCCCCGCAGTCGGGGCTAATTATTATCATTACCAACTTTCTCTTTGTTACGAAGATTTCAAAGCTGTTGATGTAAATGTTGTTATGCTCCAGCCCTTTTGTTTTACGCATAATTGATGCTATTGGAGAGTGAGGGGGTTGGAAAGCCACTATTATTAAACAATAGTTTTTGTTTCGTGAGCATGACTTTTGATAAAGCGTTCTAGAAGACTGTGGCAACTCCTCACCCATCGTCGTTGCCAAGTTGTGTTATTGTTGATGATTATTTCTTATTTACGTTTTTTGATTGTTACTTTTAGCGCGCAAAACAGTTGTGTTTCCTGCGAGGAGATCATTGTAATAATCGTTCAGTTAAGTGCCGTGAAGGTGGTCGTCACTGACATTCAAAGAGTACAAATGCCCATTAGGAACGTGTGGTGATTTGAATAGGAATCTTTAAATACGTTTGTTGGGGCAAGTCTGTTCTACCACAGTTCCAGCTCTGCCTTGCTCCTACCTGGAGCCAAGGGGGACCGGTAAGGCCTCGGGAGACGTCCCAGTGTGGCGCTTGTAGCGGGAGTATTGCGGGCATCCGTCTTCCGTCTTGCCGGATCCACCATATCTTCCCCCGTAGCTTAGTGCAACCCCTTAGCCTCCCCCGTAGCTTAGCGCAACCCCGTAGCCTCTCCCGTAGCTTAGTGCAACCCCGTAGCCTCCCCCGTAGCTTAGCGCAACCCCGTAGCCTCCCCCGTAGCTTAGCGCAACCCCGTAGCCTCCCCGTAGCTTAGTGCAACCTCGTAGCCTCCCCCAGTAGCTTAGTGCAACCCCGTAGCCTCCCCCAGTAGCTTAGTGCAACCCCGTAGTCTAGTCCGCGAGAAGCGCCATATTCTCAACGTATGGCATGACTGACCACTTAAGAGCTGTTGACAGTGGTGTACCATACGTACGTGTAAGCATAAACTATAAATATTTCGCTTCAGATCCACAAATGACTGTATTTACACCTTAATTGTAGGAAAACTTTACAGGTTTTCGTGTGTGAAGAGAAGTTCTTGTCTCTCTACAGCTGACTGACAAATTCAGGACTTTCTATTCCCTTCCATCATCGCCAGTAGCTCCATTAATGGTCTATACAGTGCCGTTTGTCTTCCGCTGTATTCATTTTATATTCCTTTCCGAGAACCGAGAGGACGAGGAGGAGGAGGGATGTCCTATACCCCCGCCTGAAGCGACGGATCTCGGAAAATATATTTCATGGAGATTTCAATTTTCCGGCGGAGTTACAAGTTTTCCCCTGGCGATACCTGCGGTGGGCAGACGCGTTTGCTTTCTGGGAAGTCCTTTTGTGGAGAGGAGGGGCTTGCCGGTTTGGTGGGGATCGAATATGTTAATTTGGGCGTCATTAGTTACGTGGCTGGGGTGCGCGAGAACACCTCAGCGTTGTGCCAAAGTGCAGATATCAGAGACGCTGTATTTAAATGACTAGGGTTGTTTAAACGACTATATATGCCAGACCCAAATGTAGGGGTTGTAGATTTTACCTTCTGCAGGGCTACAAGTACTTAGATCTCTCTCTCTCTCTCTCTGTCTCTCTGCGAGACACCGATGCTTTTGTATATATTCTATGGCATTAAATTGGCTACGCTTGTCGCCCACGGACGTAATGAATTAATTAAATAATTATCTCTCTCTCTCTCTGTAGATGATTGTGTTACCTTTTCCTCTGTTCTTGTGCTTGGCCACTTTCTACAAGTTCCCCCATTTCAGTCATCCTCTAGTTCACTCTTCTCTCAAGACCAGAAAGACTTAGAACCCAAGCAGTCCACTTAGTACAAATTTTGCCTCAACTCTTGCCAGCACACGACGAACGCTTTACCCCGACAGAATCCTTAATTTCCTCAGGGAGTCTCTCACCTTGGCCCCAGGGACCATGCCTGAAGACTGTGTCTCGCGTCACGCGAAGCAGAAGTGCTACCGCACAGGAGGGCGCCATTACAAGCGGAGGCAGTCGGTAGTTGGATCAGGCGAAGGCCCTAAGAGAACATCGTTTACAACGACACGAATGGAAACTGGGTCAGTTTGCCCAACTGGGGCACACCGAGTATAGTGTAAGCCTGAAGGAGCGGCGCCGTGATACTGCAGGTGATGCAGGGAGCTTGAAGTTGCGGGTAATTATAGAGTCGCTGGTGATATTGATTGTGGGCTCAAGAGCACACGTCGGTTGACAGAGGCTCTCTACCATGTAATGGTGCAGTCAGCCGATCAGGGTCTCATGGACTGAATGTCATCTGTTGAACTCACGGTGAGCTCCTCTTCCCACTCGTTTACCTCACCTCGACGTGCTGTAAGTACGGCCAGCAAACGAGCTATGATGGGTTGGGGGTGGTTGATTAGACTGGCGTACCCACGTCTGGTGTGGTATCGATGAATTGCTCGAGTCCTGTGGTCGCTTCCGATAACAGCTTTGGTTTAGTGACGTTGGGTTTTCTTAAGTTTCCAGTGGTCAAGTGCGGGTGTTTCGATCTCCATTTACTCATTTACTGACAGTGGAGATCAGGCTTTTGGCTCTATAGGCTTTTGCCTTTTCGTACTGAAGACGCTAGGGTGAAATTTCCGCTTACGTTGCAGTTCCAGTAGAGGGCAAGTGATATTGTGCGTCATAAAGACGTAATGTTGCCCTGGTGTGACTTTTAAGATACGGGGACGAGAGTTCGCTGTGTCGTCTTGGGTCCCGTCGAGTCTGCATTGTGCGTGGCAGCTCGTCAAAGTTTTGAGTAGATGTCCTTCTTTTTGGCAGGTTAGGTTGTCGTGGTGTTGTGGGTTCCAGAGAAATCTGGAAAAATTGGTTCGGTGGGGGTGTTTCTGGGAATTGTAGATGGCTGTGTGTAGTTTGAGATGCAACTTGAGTTGTGTAGACTTAATGGGATTCAAGTTTTAATGTTGTGTTTGCCTTATGGGGTTCAAGTTAGTTAGGTTGTGTTGTGTAGTCGGACGGGATCGAAGCTGTTTTGTATTTACTTGTGGAGTTCAAATTCTTGTGTTGTGTAGACTCACGGGGTTCAGATTGCTGTGTTGTGTAGACTCGTGCAGTTCAGGTTCTAGTGTTGTGTAGACTTGGTTTCACTTCTATTCAGTTGATGGTCCAGTCTTGGTGAGCCTCTTTTGAGATGTTAAGTTAGTCCAGGACGACATCTCTCTCTCTCTCTTTCGACTTACGAGACTAACTGAGCTCTGGGGCTAGCAAGAAGAGAGTGGAGTTTCACGTGAGCAAGATCCTCATTCCTCCCGTCAAGGAAGCATCCTGAAATCACATGCTAATCACGACGTCGATTGCAAGAGGAGGCATAAGATAGGATCATCACTGCGAAGATAGGGCTTTATATAGACAGGGCTCTCCTTCGCTTTCGGAAGGAAAGCTAAAGAATCAAGAGAAGCAGTGGCCGCCCCTGAGAGCACGGAACTCATGGGATTAAACTCTCAAATCGACAGCCAAGGCTGTTCGAGAGGGGGATCACGACCTGCTACAGTGGTTACCACATTCAAGACCTCCGTGGTCTTATGCCCAGCTTTGTTGACTACGAATCCTGCACGACCATGGCAGGGTTCGAATCCTGGGTTGGGGCAGTCGACCCACTGTCAACCAGCTCTTCATTTCATCCCCCGGCGTCTCTGGTCGATAAATGGAGGAGGGGCGGGGCGGCCTGGCTTAGGCTGGGGAAATATATACACATATCTTGCGATGGCCAAGATTAGGCGTTCAGCTGCCCTCGTCATCTCGACTACCACACGCAAGATATTCAAGAACCCAACCATCGCATCCCAAACTACCAGCAGCGTACCACAAGCTGCCGTTACCAAGGGCGTGTCAGGCCCGGCTTCAACGGGAGCCCCCAACAGACAGACTCCGAGCTGGTCCTCTGAACTCAAGAACGTGATGGACTCAACGCCTCATTAGAAGTGGAGGGCCCCCTTCACCGACCTCCCTCTTCAACCGACGATCGATATCCGCGATTCTCCTTCTATAATGGCATGAGGCCTCAAGCCTTGCGCCATCCCTCCCTGCATTATCTAATGGGCAAGTTGACGAACATGGGGCCAAGACTTCCCATCCTCTCCGTCCCTGCCTGCCCCTCCCTGTCCCCCAAAAGACGTCCACTGGCCACACTCTCGCCTCCTTTGCCACCACCTGTAACTGTCCGTCGCTTCAGCCTCCTCGCCCCATTAATCCCGGGACTCGTCACCCACTGGACCCCATCGCTTACTGAACCATTGTCCACTAGAACCCATCGCTCACTGACCCATCATCCACTAGAACCCATCGCTCATTGAACCATCATCCACTAGAACCCATCGCTCATTGAACCATCATCTACTGGAACCCATCACTCCCTGAACCATCATCCACTCGAACCCATCGCTCACTGAACCATCATCCACTGGAACTTATCGCTCACTGAACCATCATCCACTAGAGCCCATCACCCCAGCCCAGTACTCGGCTTCGCAAATGATCGATCTCTCGCAGGAGGTCACCTCGTTACCATCTCCGTCTTCTTGGAATGCCTGGATGGCATCTCTCGTGTCTCCCCCATGAATGTCTCCCAGGGGAGGGAGTAGGGGTATCTCTGATGCCTCTTCCTTGGAAGTCGTGATGGTACGTATGGTGCTTCTTCCAGAAACGTCGTAGCCATATCTATGGTGCTTCCAGGAACGTCTTGAGACGTATCTGTGATGCTTCCAGGGATCGTTGCGGTGTCTGTGGTGCTTCTTCCAGGGACGTCTTGGACGTATCTCTGGTGCTTCCAGGGACGTCTTGGACGTATCTCTGGTGCTTCCAGGGACGTCTTAGACGTATCTCTGGTGCTTCTTCCAGGGACGTCTTGGACGTATCTTTTGTGCTTCCAGGAACGTCATGGAAGTCATTTCTGGTATTTCATTCAGTCGTTCCATCACGACCTGTGTAATCCCTGGTAATGTGCCTATATATCCAGATCGATGTTTGCCAACCCACAGTACTCAGCGTTACCCTCGAACTCGACGTTACCCCTCGAACTCCTGTTGTCTCCTGGAGTCTTAGCTAAGACTTGACGGTGGACGCCCCGCCACTCCAATGCCTCCGGCCACTGCCTCAGGCAGATAGCTGCCTCCTCCCAACTTCTCTCGGTTTTTCCCAGTGTTCACTTCGACTGGAAGACTAAGGCAGCTGCAAAAAAGAGGGCAGCCGAGCGAGCACATGGCCCCTGGAAGGCTCAGTCTTTATACTCCTGACGCTGCCCCGTGCGAGAGAGAGTCGAGCACGTATTATGAAAATGGGTTTTGATCTGTGGTCCTGAAGTGAACTACAGGAGAATGGTATCCACACCGTATTGGCTACGGTTGGTAACTTTCAACACACACACACACACACACACACACACTGCATAGTTCTGTGTTGCCTCTCACGGGCGGGCAACAAGGGTGATAGTTGCTCAAACTCCGCAATGTCTTGCTGGAGTCGGCCGCCAAGCCATTACGGCCCTTACTGGCGGTGTTCCCTTGAGAGTCGGGGTTCTTGGAATGAGTTTTGGGTTTTCGAAGTTAGAGGATTCCTGGAGAGGGTGTTGTTGCCCCGAGCTTTGAGCATGGTGGTTGTGGCCCTCGACCAATGAGGCAGTACGACCCGTGACCACAAAGAGACTGTCCCCTGGCATTGTCATAGTACTGACACTGTCATAGTCCTTGGCGAGAACTGGGACTACCCCATGACACTGTCATAGTCCTTGGCAAGAACTGGGACTATCCCATGACACTGTCATAGTCCTTGGCAAGAACTGGGACTATCTCATGACACTGTCATAGTCCGTGGCAAGAACTGGGACTATCCCATGACACTGTCATAGTCCTTGGCAAGAACTGGGACTATTTTCATGACACTGTCATATCCTTGGCAAGAACTGGGACTATCCCATGACACTGTCATAGTCCTTGGCGAGAACTGGGACTATCCCATGTCACTGTCATAGTCCTTGGCGAGAACTGGGACTATCCCATGACACTGTCATAGTCCTTGGGAAGAATTGGGACTGCAGTGGTGCTAAATTAATTTGAGTAACATTCCTGTTAGATATTACTGCTTATGTTCACATCGTAAAGACATTTACATATATGTGTAATGTTTTAAGAGAGAGATACAGTCTTTCTCCTCGTTCCTATTTATTGCGGGAACATGACACTCGGACCTAATCCAGTGTTTAGTCGTATATTTGATTATCTCAATTGCTTTGAGAATTTCTCTACTTGCGGATTTAAACTCGTGGGAGATTTTGGGTGAATTTGAAGTTGATAGATATCGTGCGAGGAGCAGATAATGGGTGTTCTTGGCCAGCTCGGGGCGCAGGCCTAAGTGTTTTATGGGATTAGTTGCGAACCAGCCTGCGTCACGGGGAAGTCACGGCAGTGTCACGTTGGGAGGTCTACGTCACGGGGGCGTCACGGCTGTATCACTTTGGAAGGCCCACGTCTCAGGGCGTCACGGCTGTATCACGTTGGGAGGCCCACGTCACAGGGGCGTTAAAACAGTATCACGTTGGGAGGCCTACGTCACGTGGAAGTCACGGCAGTATCACGTTGAGAGGCCTACGTCACAGGGGCGTCACGGCAGTATCACGTTGGGAGGCCCACGTCACAGGGGCGTCACGGCTGTATCACGTTGGGAGGCCCACGTCACAGGGGCGTCACGGCAGTATTACGTTAGGACGCCTACGTCAGAGGGACGTCACATCAGCATGGTGGGACATCTTAGTTACGTTAAGGCATTATCATCACGTGTGAACCCAGCCCCGCGATGACGTCTGGGCATCACCCCCACTGACGTAACGGCAGTACCAAGGGGAACGCCTCTCCCGTAGTGACGTCACGTCAGCATCACGTGTGTGGACGCCTGCACCCCGCAATGACGTCACGGCAGCATCACGTGTGTGTGTGTGTGTGGTGGACGCCTGTACTGCAGTGACGTCGCGGCAGCATCACGTACGTGTGTGGGTGGGGAGGGGAGGGGAGGGGGGTGACGCCTGCATCGCCGTGACGTCACGGCAGCATCACGTGGAGACGCTTGTAATAGCAACATGACGGCTGTACATTAGCCCCGTGAGAGAGAGAGAGAGAGAGGGAGAGAGAGGGGAGAGAGACAGGGGGGAGGGGAGATTATAAGTGCAGGAAGAGGGGAAACGATGCAAACGAGGATAATTCATAAACGAGGATAATTCATTTACGGAAAAAAAGTAGAGCAGTAGAGGAACGATGATATAATTAATGGAATTAGCGAGGCATAAATAATTCTGATTTATCTGACCACCGTCTAATGTTAGTACTTATATTTCAAGTGTTTTTGATCTTGATCTTAAGTTTTATTATATTTTTCTTTCTTAAACATATCCAGTGCATGATTTTTAGACTTAATTTCCCTTGAAACTGATAACTATTTTCGAAATAACTGTGAGCCAAGTCGTCATGATATATAAAGTCAGTGCATATATTTATAACTTCCTTGGTAAATAAACCATGAATTATTATTATTATTATTATAAAAGAGACGAGGACAGCCGGACCGGCAACTCCTCACTAAAGAGGGAAAAGTATTAAAACGCAGACAATGGCTACGACACACCAAACAATAGGAGGAACCCGGGCGCCATGTTGGGCCTGGATTCGCTTGGGTGCGGCAAGGGGTGGTTTTCGGCGGCGCCGGATGGTTCTTTTTTCGAGTCTGGGCGCGAAGAATACCCGACGGCAAAAAAGTATTTTTAGGGAAAGTTTGTAAAAGTATTTTTGTAAAAAAAAGAAAAGAATAAAAGTTCCATACTTAACTGAACAATTGTTCACGAGTTCAGTATCGCTAGTCTGTCTTATGAACGCTGATGAACGTGTTTTAATTGTGAATGTACTTACGCACGCTAATGGGTTCTAGTTAAGATCATTAATGTAAGTAATAAGTTTAATTACGCAGGACTGAATGCGGTGAAAGTTCGAGCGTGGTGCACGACGGGTACGCAGTACACCCCTTATTGGAACTTTCCTCCCTTCCCAAATCCCCTTAGTGCCTCCCTCACCCCTCTCCAACCCCCTTAGTGTCTCCCTCACCCCTCTCCAACCCCCCTTAGTTCCCCCTAACCCCTCTCCAACCCCCTTAATGCCTCACTCACCCCTCTCCAACCACCTTAGTGCCTCCCTCACCCCTCTCCAACCATCTTAGTGCCTCCCTCACCCCTCTCCTATCCCCTTAGTGCCTCTCTCACCCCTCTCCTATCCCATCAATGCCTCCTTCACCCCTCTCCAATCCCTTTAGTGCCTTCCCCACCCCTCTCCAACCCCCTTAATGCCTCCCTCACCCCTTTCCAACACCCTTAGTGCCTCCCTCACCCCTCTCCAACACCCTTTGTGCCTCCCTCACCCCTCTCCAACCACCTTAGTGCCTCTCTCGCCCCTCTCCAACCCCCTAAGTGGCTCCCTCACCCCTCTACAACGACCTTAGTGCCTCCTTCACCTCTCTCCAACCCCCTTAGTGCCTCCCTCACCCCTCTCCAACCACCTTAAATAGTTCCCTGCCCCTCAAAAGAGGAGGGACCGTTCACCCATCTTCAGTTATCCAAATTTCATCTGTTTTCTTGAACTGTGTCCGTTGTGCAAGACGTCTGGGCTGGTCTCCTCCCTCTGGGGGCTCTGGGGGAAGGCAACTGGACCCCCTTATAAAGGAGAAGTGAATTTTGAACCTCCTTAGGAGTGGCGCAAGAAGGGAGAACACACACACACACACACACACACGCGCGCACACAAATACACACACACACGCGCACACAAATACACACACACACACACACACACACACACACACACACACACACACACACACACACACGCGCACGCACACACACACACACACACACACAC